>PITA01022488.1:0-30240 GCA_004023965.1 Spilogale gracilis | reverse complement strand
TATGCCTCCGTCAGAAAGGATGAATACCCAACTTTTGTAGCAACATGGACTGGACTGGAAGAGATTATGCTGAGTGAAATAAGCCAAGAAGAGAAAGTCAAGTATCGCATGGTCTCACTTACTTGCGGTGCATGAGGGGCAAACTGGAGGACAGTGGCAGAAGGAAAGCAAATGGGAACTAGGGTAATCTAGGGAGGGAGACGAAACAACAGAGATTTTGAACACAGAAATAAACTGAGGGACTTGGAGGGAGGGGGGTGGATGGAGGGGAGAGCCTGGTGGTGGGTACTGGGGACACCTAAAGCGTGGAGCACTGGGTGTGGGGAATGGGGAATGAATCTTGAAACACTGGAAAAAAAAATTTTAGTAACAACAACAACAAAAAAAAGATACCTTTAGGCAAAAATAAGTAAAAAAAAAAAAAAAAAAAAGATGCAGATTTTGTTACTCCAACAAAGACCCGAAGCTGGCACAAATTTTGAAGGCTGGTTGTTAAACACAGTCCTCACTAAAAATTAAATTATATAAACTTTAAAGAGAATAAAATCTATTAGAAACAAAATGATGAATACTCAGAACCACTTCCTAGTTATTTTGCCACTTTTTACTATTTTCTGTGCTCTTACGGTGATTTACATGTGTTGCCTGTGCCTAGCCGGCCAGCTCTGTGTTGGTGTGATTCTCAGCCCCGCAGTTCGGACCATCCAGACTCCTTTGATCATGCTACTCTGGCATCCCAAAGCCCACACTGCATCCTTGGCCCAAGGAGGCTTGCCTAATCTACAACATCCTGCCTCTACACCAGCCAGAGGAAAGAGGAGAAATAGGACAGGAGGTTCATTTCTTCTCCAATGCATGGTCTTGAATTTGCTCACATCACTTCTGTTGACTTCCTATTGGCCACACCTAGCTGCAGAGAAGCCTAGAAATATGGCCTTCATCTGGGCTGCCATATGTCTGACTAAAACTCTGTCCCTCTAGAAGGCAAAAATGGATCCTGGGGAGCAGCTGGCACTCTCTATTATAACATTTTGATGGTTCTCAGCTAGCTTTAGGCCACCAAATGTTCTCTCCTGCCCTTGCTGCATCTCTTCTGATGGCCTATTACAGGGTTTTAGGAAATGCTCCTGCCACGATATACAGCCGGCATGGACATGGCCCCTTCTAGCCAATTTCACATCCTCAGCCTCCAGAGAATGAGAGGAGATTTAGACATGTGAGTCAGGACCATCTTAGAGAGAGAGAGAGAGAGCGCGCGCACCAGTAGATGTACACTGGCACAGAAGCCACTGCTACCCCCCATTCAGGGCTGAGTTTGGCTCAGGTGGGGAAGGGATAATGACACCATGAAAAATTAGACAGTACCTGCCTCAAGGACTGGCACTAAATAGTACAGGCAATAAGTGGTAAGACCAGGTAGCTTCTTTCTGGGGATGCCTGGGTAGCACAGGTCATGATTCCTGGGTCTTGAGATCTAGGCCCTCATCAGACTCTGCTCAGCCCAGGAGCCTGCTTCTCCTGTCTCCCTCTGCCTGCCATTCTGCCTACTTGTGCACGCGCTCTCTTTCTCTCTCTCAAATAAATAAATAAAAATCTTAAAAAAAAATAGTTCAAAAAAAAAGAAAGAAACAAAGAAAGAAAAGATCAGGTAGCTCCTTTCTAATTTTAAATTCTGGGCAGAGAATTCTCACAAACAACCAACTCATAGTTGGACTAAGCTCTTGTTTTTAGTTCTTATACTTATAATTGAATAAAACTTACAACAAAGTTAGGTTGACATTAGTTAAAGATCTATCTAATTGTTGTGCTGCCTGTTAATTAGGAGGAATGGTAAGCAATTCACATAAATGACTGTAATTAGCATTATTTTTACATAGCCAAGCAAAGTTTCTATTTTCCCCTGTTAATCCTGTGTAGTCTACTGGTTGTCACTCTTGGCTCCAGCCATAACTAATACTTATGTAGCATACCGGGCTCTCTCCCACCTCTTACCTGTGCCTGGATGTCCTCTCCTGTGCTTCCCCACGGAGTCCCCTCCATACAGGGAAGTGGTAAGGCAGAGTGGTCAAGTGCTAGGGCTCTGGGGGCAAAATGCCTTCACAACTCACCCCATGACTTAAGCTGAGTGAACTTAATGAATTGTTTCCTCTTTCACTTCCTCAGAATTGTCCATGCACAATTTCTGAGGATGTTCTTAGGTCAAGTTGGTCATTATGAACTCATTTATTCATTCATCTCTTCAACAAAGAACTTTGGCATCTGCTATCAACCAGGTGCTGCTCTAGGTTCTGAGAATTGATAGTCAAACAAGGTCCCATGGTTTACGTTTTAGAGGAGGGAGACAGACAAGTGACAACTATTGAAGTTCATCAGGGGGTGATAAGTCTGATGAAGGAAACAAGGCATAGTAAGGTATAAGGGTGAAGAAGGATGCTATTTTAGCACAGGAAGTATATCAGTCAGAACACACTAGGTCCAACTGCAGTAACAAGCAACTCCTGAGTCTCAGGACATATTTTTTTTTGTTTTTGTCACATGTCCACTGTGGGACAACAGGGGATTCTATTCCACATGCTTATCACATTGGGACCCAGGCTGACTAAGTCTTTATGTTCTTCTTCTTTTTAAAAAAATATTTATTTATTTATTTATTTATTTATTTATTTATTTATTTATTTGACACAGAGAGAGATCACAAGTATGCAGACAGGCTGGGAGAGAGAGAGGAGGAGGTAGGCTCCCTGCTGAGCAGAGAGCCCGATGCGGGCCTCGATCCCAGGACCCTGAGATCCATGACCTGAGCCGAAGGCAGAGACTTTAACCCACTGAGCCACCCAGGTGCCCTAAGTCTTTATGTTCTGAACTGTCCCTGGTCATTATAGCAGGCTGAAGGGGGAATGTGATCACTTATGTCTGGAAGTGACATCGACTTGATTTCAAGGGCTTGGCAGAGAAGGCAGGACCCTACTTAGACCTGGAGGGAGAGGAACCAGAAATATTGAGGTGCTGAGTAATCTCCATTTGCCTCAAATATGTTCTCTGTTTTTTGATGCCCTGCTGTGTGCTCTTGAACCTGAACTCCGAGACTGTGTCACTAGGGCTCTCCTGCCTTCTGGCTCCTGGTTGTGTTTGACCAAAAGTATGTAGCTGCAGGAGACCCAAAGATGGGAATGGTAGACACTTGTTTTTCCTGCTCCCTGTTCAGCCATAGTTCCTGTCACAACTCTACCGAGCATAGCCATGCCCATGGCTGCAGCTCTCAGCTGGGCTCTGGTAACACCATTTCCTTGCCTTGTCCTTCAGGACTAAGAGTAAGGTGGTATCAGCCTCCTAGCATTGCTAATCCCTAGGACCTCAAAACATCTTCTTGATTTCTTCTTTGAATAGTACCTTCAGGAAAAGAGCTCTTCGAAGATCATACCTGAGATAACATTTGAAGTGAAGGAGAATGTCAAGCAGGTATCTGGGGAAAGATGGTTAATAGAGCAGAGCTGGAGGAGGAGATGGAGGAGTGGTGCTGGGCACACTAAGGACTAGGAACCAGGCAGTGTGGCTGGAGCCAGCGAGAGTGGCGGGTATTAGCAGGAGTTGAGAACAGAGAGGTGGGGCCCTCTCTGATTACATCAGATTCTTGTGGGGGCGGTGGGATAGGAGGGATTGGGATTTCATTCTGAGTGACACAGAAAACCACAGGGGCTTTTTGGGTGGGTGAGTGACATTATCTGGCTTATAGTTTTAAAGGATCACCCTGATTCTAGGGACCAAATAGAAGTGAGAAGATCTGATGGGAGGCTAATGCAGGAGTCTCAGAAGGAGGTATGGTGGCGTGGTCCAAGATGAGAACATTAGAGGTGGTGACAAGGGGCCAAATCAGGATATGGTTTAGGGAGAGACAACACAGGATGTGTTGAATGATCGGATGCTGGCATGAGAGAAGAGAACTCTTCTGAGAGGAAAGCTTGAGGGGAGTGCAGTTTTGGGAAAGTGAGGGTAGAAATTGAGTGTTTGGTTCCATTCATAGTAAGTTAAAGATACTTATTGGACCTTGCAGGGGAAGGTTAAGTTAGCAGTTAGAGGAGAGAGGTCAGAGCTAGGAATGAAAATTTGATGGTTTCTAGTGGCAGGGGGTACTTAAAGCCCAGATACGGCTGAGCTCTCCAGGGAATGAGAGCAATAGAGAATAGGCCCAAGAATCAAGTGCTGGGTGTTCTAACATCTAAAAATTCAGAAGATAAGAAGGTACCAGCAAAATAGATGAGGATGGAGTGGCCAGATAGGAAGGAAATTAACTGAAGAAAGTATTTCAAGGAGGAGGGTGCATTAACTGCATCAAATGTTGTGGACGAACTGAGGTGGATGAAGACAGTCAGGTCTTAGGTTTTCTGTCCCCTCCTCCAAGAATTCTGTTCTAACCCTGGAGTGGATTCTATAGCTTTCTGCTGTGCTCCCACAAGCCCACTGCTTCCTCTATGTATTATAATTATCCTTTTTCTTGTCCTTCTCCCCCATTGTCCACAGAGTGCCTTGAGGGTAGGGATGGTGTCTCACTCACTAACAACTCAATGCGAGGCACTGGTAATGGTAATACTAGTTCACAAAACACAGGAATCAGTCCAGATGCCCTACACATCCATTGCACCCCTGAAACTGACATGTACTCACTGTCCAGGGCTCCAAATTTTACTCAGAAGAACTGAAGTTCCCTATTTTTTTTCACTTGGAAGGGGCGTGAAGATCTGTGGACTCCTTTAAATTCTTCCCATTATAATAGTTGATATCCCACCAACGTTCCTCTTCCTTTTCATGCTGAGAGGTTCTGGGACTATTTTCACTGGTTGAGCAACTTAGGTACCCCATGATGCGACTGCAGAAACATGGAGACAGAGATTTATAGATGGTCTTCCGTGGAGGTGATTCACTTAATTCTGAAGGGAGACATTTGGTGGGGAGGGAGAGGGGAGAGGGAGAAAAGGGAAGAGAGAGAGAGAGGCAGGCAGGCCTGGAGAAGAGGAAAGGAGGGAGGCAAAGTGGAAGTGGGAAGGATAGAGGAGAGAGATGCAGCATAGAGGTAATGAAACAGTAAGTATAAAAGAGGTGGCTGCAAGGAAATGGGTTTTTTCTCTTTTGGCATCTTGGAAATGGTCTAGCCTAACTCCTTCATTTTATAAAAGGGAAGCTGAGGCCAAGAAGTGAATAACTTACCAAAGACTTTAGGGTTTGTGGTAAGCTGGCCTAGGCCATATTCCTTATGTCTCTCGGGTCAGTGCATTTTCTGTAACATGCTGATGACTTTGGAGATGACAGTAGTGGTCTCCTGCCCCAGGCGGATATCTTCCACTTACTCAGTGTACTTAGAACTGCTTTAAAAGACAACCTGCTTGTTCTACAAATGAGAGAAGCAGGTTAACATTGCAAATGATGGGGGAAACAACAGTGATGGGGATGCTTCTGTGCTGAGGGATAAGTGATAATAGTTCCTTAGGGGACAGCCAGGGAGGGGATGAAGATAACCTGGTATCTGGCTGGAAAGAGGGCAAGAAAGGATAAAAGGAAAGACTAGAGGCGTGGAATTCAAACTGAAATTGGGTGGTGAGAGGGAGGGAAGCAAAACTAGCTATCCAGTCCTGGGCATGAACAGAACCATCTCATGATGAAATGACTTGAGTGAGCACACTTAAGAAGACAAAGAAGGGGAGAGGCCCAGTTCTCATCCAGCTAGTGACACAGTGAGGTCTGAATCTTGACTCCCTCCTATAAGGGCCAAATGGTTTCCCAAGGAAGGCTCAGGGTAGTGGAGTTTGACCAGGACGAACTAGGATCTGAGTTGGGACATTCTCTTTCTGGTGACTGCTTTACTGTTCTCCTGGGCAGCATCCATCCTACCTTCTTGGCGCATTGGGCAGTTGGGGGGTGGGTTTCAGGTCTTGTTCAGATCTCCAAAGTTGGGTGATCCTAGAATTCAGCCATAGGCCTGCTCCTTAGGCTCATGAGCTGAGTGTTGCTCGAGTCTGGGGGCTTTGCCAGACTGTCTCACTTTGCTTTTTCATAAAGGTGCTGGTTTCCAAGCCCAATCATTTCTACAAAGAGCCTGGCAGCCTCACCTCCCTTCTCAGTGAAGGTTTAATAGCAGAGTGCTGATACAGGGCTCGCTGCTAAGGCTTCATTATTTTCACAACGTATACTACAGGACTCCTACCAACATACCATGAAGCATTGTCCTAATTAAAACTAAATGACTCATGTCAAATTAAATAAGCAGAGTACATTGGGTTAGCCAGGGCTCTGGCTTGCAACTGCATGTTTGTTTACTTGTTAATTGGCCAAGTTCAATCATCTACAGCAGTCTTTTCTTCTCATCAATTCAAATTACTGATGCTTCAGACTTGATCCGTTGGGGAAGCCTGGCCTGGGAGACAGGATACCTGACAAGTGGTTCCACTGTGCCATCTTGTAAAGCTGTTGAATCACCCCCTGTGCTGAGTTTCTCCTGGAGCAAAGGAAGCCTGATCTTCATCACCTACCCATTTCATGTGGATGTTGCAAAGACACTGTAAATTGGGGACATTGGAAGAGCTTCTGTGTGTGCGCTCTGCCCTGGAAGAACTTTGGTCCAAAGTTAAGGACTTTCTAGGTCTTTGAAGGCTAGTATATGAGTCAGGATTTTATCAGGAAGATGTAACTGGTAGAATATATGATACTGTAGTATATATGGTATATGTAATTAGTACTGTGTGTGTGTGTGTGTGTGTGTGTGTGTGTGTGTGTGTATGTGTGTGTGTCAGGAGATTTAATGCAAGGGCTTGGCTTGCTCAGTTGTAAGGGTTGGCTAGGCAAATCTGAAATCTACAGGGCAGGCCTTCAGGCAGGACAGACTGAAAACTATTAGTAGGAGCTAACGCTGCAGTCCACAAGCAGGATTTCTTCTTCCTCAGGGAAACCAGTTCTACTTGAAAGGTCTTTCAACTGATTGGATCAGACCCAACAGGAATATTGAGGATATTCTCCCAAAAGTCAATTGGTTGTAGATGTGAATCACACCTACAAAGTACCTTCACAGAAATACCTAGATTAGTGTTTGCTTGAATAACTAGCTACTATAGCCTAGTTAAGTTGATAGACAAAACTGACCATTGCAACTAGAATCTGGAAGTGGTCATCCAATGTAGTAGTATTGCCTTCATTTGGTTCAGGTGGGTAGAAAATAATGCTATTATGTCTGTGGGTTTGCTTTAGTTCTTAGAGAACGATTCTCTTCCAAATATTCCATTCATTCACACTTCCATCGGACATAATTTGGAGACTTTGCACGGAGCTAGAAGCTAGAGGCACAGGGATGAATGAGTGTGGTTAGTCTGTGCCATCGTAGAACTTACCATATGGTGGATGAAATGAGCTTAGACACAGAGGACAGCATGGTGAATGTGACAAAAGAGGTATGCCTGTGGATTTCAAGAAAACTCACCCAGGGAAATCAGAGGAGGTAAAGCCTGAAAGGGGAAGAAAGAGGGACATGTGTGTAGAGAGGCCATCCCAAGTGGAGAGGACACAAAGCTAAGCAAAGGTACAATGGTGAGGGGTTTCATGGATTTGTCAGGGACCATAAGCGGGTTCATGGTCCAGGAACGAGGAGAATGAGGGTGGAGATCAGTGAGGCTGGGGAGATGGCAATGGCTACATTCTGAAGAGCCTCATAGAGGAGTTTGGACTTTTCTGCAGGTGGCAGGGACAACATTATCAACTCTGCATGTTGAAAGGGCCCCTGTGGAATCTGTGGGAAAGGTGGGATTAATGTGGACAAAACTAGAGGAAGGCCCATTAGAGACTAGCAATATGGAAGTTCAGGACTGGGGCAATTATTTCAGGTTTGGAAAGAAGGCATCCAGAAATACTTGGGAGGTGAACTCCATACTACTGGGCGGTTGGTTGGTCCTGTGAGTGTGTAAGGAGAAGAAGAAGTAGAAGACAGAGCATTTGCTTCAGGGGGAGACCACAGCGGGAGGTAAGATGATGAGCTCAGTTGGGGATACAGTGAGTCTGAGGTGACTGAGGGACCCATGGCTGCCACATGTCAAACTTGACATGTGAATGTAGGGTTCAAGGAAGAGGTCTGGGCTGGGAATTGGGACTGTAAGTATTTGGGAGCCACTAAAAATAGGTGGTGGTACCAAGCATGCAGTAGGTAGGATCATCCAGAAACAGACCCAGGAGACAGACATTGTTTTCAATTCACAGACGAGAAAACTGGGTTAAGGTTCTTATTTTGTGGAAAAAAAGGGCAACTACCAGTAGGAAGTGTATCTGCCACGTGTTATCATTTCGCCCTACTCGTGAATGAATCCTACTAGGTTGGCACTGAGATGCAGCCCTAGTCACCTGGGACGGGGCTGGGACTCAGGGAGGTCACACAGCTCCTGGGTGTCCTGTGTGGCTAGAACACGTGCCCTCTAAGTTCCAGCCAAGTCTTTCCCCCTCTGGTGGTGTATAGGGGGACAGTTTTGATCACGTGAATGGGGAGAACACCTGTGGAACTGGGGACCGGGGGCCCGCAGGATGGTGGGAGGCTCTCGGGCAAGACTCCCAGCAAGAAGGGGAGGGGTCCCAGGGAAAGGGGCCTGGGCCATTCCAACCACAGAACACACAGGGTGTGCCCTGGGGCTTTCTCTCTCACACCAAGGCATGTTATGGTCCAAGTGAATACATGACCCCCCCCACTACTGGTGTGTTCAGAAAATAACTTCAGCTGTCATTAATCAGTATAATTTAGAATCAGCATGAAAAAGAGGGAAAGAAATGGTAAGCAAGGGAGAGAGTTCCTCCAGGAGCGGGGAGACGGGCAGCCTCTGAGTGGCTCCCTGTGGGCCTTCCTGGCAGCTAGGATTACCTGTCCCTGTGAGCCGCAGCCAATGTTTTGGGAGTTAAGGAGCCCTGTGTTTGTAATTTGTCCCTGATCTGACCACAGTGGTCAGTGTGCCCTGTTCTGCACAGACCATTCAGGGAGATGTTAGCTACAACCCAGTGTACTTTGCACAAAGGCAGAAAGATGTGTATGGGAGCCTGGAACGTTAGTTGCTATAGCAACATCTGTCTTTATTATCACCTAAACCCATTCACTGTATAAATATAGTAACTATTTGACTTCCCCACCCCCCAGTCCACTTGGAAGGATTTAAAAAGAAGTTGCAACAACCAAAAAATAAAAAATAAAAAAAATAAAAAAGACTGTGGAGCTGCAGTATCATGGGTGTGTGCACAGAGGAGGTTTTGGAGGTGGGGAGAGCATGAGGACATTTGTGGGTGGGGTAGATTTTCACAGGCTGCAAGTTAGTGAGATGGCTACTCCTTACAACCAATGCAGAAAGGGCAAATTCCTAGGAGTAATGGGACAAATTTGCATGGAAAGCTGGAAAAAAAGAGGAATGAAGTAGGACAGGTACAGCAGAAGAGGGAAATATTATAGTAGAAAGAACTTGAATTTGAAATCAGACCTGCACTCAAATTTCTTGGCACCCTGCTTATACCTGAGTGACACTGGATCCCTCAATCCCCAAGCCAGTTTGCTCACTTGCAAAATGGCAGCACCATGTCCCAGGGCCCATTTCAGCAACTTTATCTCCTTATATGAGGTATGAAGCCCCATCTCTAATGTTGGGCCCGAGACTGGGACGTGCTCACCAGCAGGAGATTTCTTAGATCCCAGCTACATTCTTTGCAGTGAATGGTGAAAAGGGACAGGCCCAGCAGGCGTTGGTGAGGTGATCATCATGCCAGTCTGGACAAGGGCTAGGCCAGCCAGACAGGGCAGAACAAGGCACAGCAGGGCAAAATAGGGAGTGGGAAGGAGAAAGTCTCCAGCCAGTGCACGTTCTGCGGGCTGTTTTTCCTTGTGAAGACTGGGTTTCCTTATGCGGATCTATTAACCATTGGGAGGGGGTGGAGAAGCAAGCCATGGACAGAAATCTAGCATCTAATAGCCATTTTTGGAGAGCCTGCTGTGAGCCAGGCACTGTGCTGAGAACAGGGGGATGTGACACAGCCCCAGAGGCCAGAGGGACCACTGCTGAAGGAAGGAATATAGCAGTAGAAACTTTTCTCTCACACCCATCCCAACATCCTTGGGCTTCTTGCTCCTTGAGATGAACTGATTTTTTTTTCTTGGACTCTAAGTAACAAAAGCAAACGCTTCCGTAACACTCGCTATTCACCAAGCACTGTGCTGACTAAGTACTTCAAAAATATTAATTAATTTAATCCTCACAATAATTTCATAAAGTGGAAACAGATATTGTCCCCCTTTGCAGATGAGTAAACTGAGGCGGAGTGACATGCATTGTGGTCTCATAGAGTACTGGCTTCAAAGGTGAGACCCAACCTGAAAGCTGCGGCTTCTCCTTCTTTTTTTCTTTCTTCTTCTTTCCCTCTCCTCCCCCTCCTGCTGCTGCTGCTGCTTCTTCTTCTTCTTCTTCTTCTTCTTCTTCTTCTTCTTCTTCTTCTTCTTCTTCTTCTTCTTCTTCTCCTTCTCCTTCTCCTTCTCCTTCTCCTTCTCCTTCTCCTTCTCCTTCTCCTTCTCCTTCTCCTTCTCCTTCTTCTTCTTCTTCTTCTTCTTCTTCTTCTTCTTCTTCTTCTCATGAGAGAGCAAAACATAAACATTTAGCCTAAACCCGGTTGCAGTAAGTGCCTAATAAATGTTGGTTATTACTGCTGTCATTGTTATTCTCTAGTGAAACTGTCAGGTCTGTGAAGTTCCACCATTTTTTCTATTTTTGAAAATGGCTCTCCTTGTCCCCCAAATTTTGGCTTGAGAGAACCTCTGTCTTCCCTTTGTGATTGGAAGTCTCTAGAAACAAGTCAATCCTATTAGGTAGGAATGGGGTAGGGACAAGACGGCGGCCAGGCAGCAGGACTAGGTCTCTGAAGCCAGAGTCATTGCCCTGGTTACATTCAGGTGGGCCTGGGTTCAAATCCCGCCACAGGCATTACTAGTTTCATCCTTCGGCAAATCCCTTGAACTTGGAACATCACTCGCAGTGCTGTGCTGGGTGTGAAGCGGCAGAAGTGCCTGCGACACAGGGAGTGCTCGGCCACTGTGGCCCCTGCGACGGTGAGGTAGTGCTGTTCATGTCAAGTACAGCGATGACGAAGATGATGATTTGAACTCTCCCTGTTTTCATTTTCTTGTAAGAAGAGACAGAAGAGTTTTACTCCCTTTCCCTGCCTCCTCCATTATCTTCATGAGGCTGCACAGTCTCACCTGGCTGACAGTGCAGATGGAGGAAGTGGGAAGACAGGTGAGAATATAAATATGTGGATAATTCAGTCTCTTACGACTCTGGATCCAGATGAAAACCTAACTGTGATAACTGGATATATAAACAAGAACGCAAACTCCACAGTAAGAAAACAGCGTCTAGATCCCCCAAAGACCTCTTTTCCCAGTGCCATGGCTGGAAGCTATTTCTCTTTAACAATCAAACCACCAGTCCCTTTCTTGTGCTGAGAGCAAAACTAGTTTGTTGACCTCTGCAGGGGAGGAAGGGAGGGATCCCAGTGGGTGTGTGTCAGGAAAATGGCCCTGCTGGCCTGGGGAGAAAATGCTGAGATGAGTGCAAGCCGAAGGGGCGCAAGACTCTCATCCTGGCTCTCTGGCCACTGTGGCAGGTCACACGGTGCTGATGAAAGCTCTGATGTCATGTCAACAAGGAGTAAACCAAGGACCTTTGATGTCGCAGCCCATTTCCCTGCCAGGCACTAGCTTTATCCTCCTTGTAGGTATCTCAGGGCCATCTCTCTAAGGAGGAGGATGCTCTCTAGGAGGAATAGAGCATGTGTTTAAGTCTTCCCACTCACCTGTGGAGCTGGCTTGTCTTCCTCACGCCCCTTACTATGCTCCCAAATTCTGTGGATCAGGAATTCTAACAGAGCGCTGTGGGGAGAGCTTGTCTGTCTCAGGATGTCTGGGGGCTGCAGCTGGGGATATTTGAACAACTGGGAATAGCTTTAAAGAGCAAAACAGAGAGAGCAAGCTCTCCTGTCTTTTCTCACAAGGGTATTAATCCCATTTATAAGAGGACGAGTCTCATGACCTGTTTACCTCCTCAGGGCCCCACATCCTAATAGCATCACATTAGAGGTTAGTATTTCAGCATATGAATTGAGGGGACATAATCAGCTTATAACATATGTGTTGCTTAGAGCTCCACGAGTAAATGTTCCAGCAAACAAGGCCAAAGCTGCATGGGTCTTTATGATTAGCCTCCATAATCCTGTAGGCTGACAGAATCACAAACTCACTTATGTTTAAGGAGAGGGGATATGGACCCCACTTGCAGTGGAGAGCGTATTGGTGGATGTGTCTGATTATCCAACATTCAGCAGGTCTGTTCACTATACAGAAAAGTGAAATCTTAAAGATCAAGCAGAAGATGTGGTTAATAATGTGAATAATTTGCTTCTTAAATAATTGAAAAATAATCTCTTTAAATTATTCAACAAAAAGAATGTCATAAATGGTGGTTAGTATTTTTCAACCTATATTTCTTGGACAGAGATTCCTAGAACCATCTTACAAAAGAAAGAAACAAACAAAAATTCTTATTTCCAAGTAATTTTAGAAAATACTTCACACTGTACCTAGCCTCTTGGAGAGTCACTGTGTATACTGACACATCAAAGTCCCTAAGAAATCTGCAGCAAAGGAAGAGTTATTTTCTTTTGGAGTTTGGATTTTTCCTAAACCTATTTGAGCACAGAACCTTTAAAATTTTCTTTTTAGGTTCTAATACCTGTTGAAATCTCACCAAACTAATATTCCTTGAGCTCTCTTTAAGAAAGGCTGTCTAGGGGGTGCCTGGGTGGCTCAGTTGGTTAAGTGACTGCCTTCGGCTCAGGTCATGATCCTGGAGACCTGGGATCGAGTCCCACATTGGGCTCCCTGCTCTGCAGGAAGCCTGCTTCTCCCTCTCTCACTCCCCCTGCTTGTGTTCCCTCTCTTGCTGTGTTTCTCTCTGTCAAATAAATAAAATCTTTAAAAAAAAAAGAAAGGCTGTCTAAGTAATATTCCATTGTGTGTATCACATCTTTATCCCTTCATCTGTGGATGGATACTGGGTTGCTTCCATATCTTGGCTGTTGTAAATAAGGCTTCAATAAACATAGGAGTGCAAATATCCCTTTGCATTAGTGTTTTTCTGAAAAGATCAATTTATTTCTTTATTTTTTATTTATTTATTTTAGAGAAAGAGAAAGTGTGTGTGCACAAGCAGCAGGTGGGGAGGAGGGTGCAGAAGGAGAGGGAGAGGGACTCTCAAGCAGACTCCATGCTAATTAGGGAGCCTAATGTGGAGCTTGATCCCATGACCACTGGATCATGACCTGAGCCAAAATGATGAGTCAGATCTTCAACCAACTGAGCCACTTAGGTGCCCTTTAAGTTATGTTTTTGTTTTCTTTGAATAAATATCCAGTGGTGGAATTACTGGATCATATGGTATTCCTATTTTTAATTTTTTGAGGAACCTTCATACTGTTTCCCACAGTGTCTGCACCAGCTTGCATTCCTACCAACAGTGCACGAGTGTTCCTTAGTCTTCGCATCCATGCCAGCCCCTGTTATTTCTTATGTTTTGGAGTTCAGCCATCTTGACAGGTGTGAGGTAATATTCATTATAGTTTTGATTTGCATCTCCCTAATGGTTAGCAATGTAGAGCATCTTTTCATGTGTCTGTTGGCCATCTGTATGTCTTCTTTAGAGAAATGTTTGTTCATGTCTTCTGCCCATTTAAAAAATTGGATTATTTGGGTTTTGGTATTGAGTTGTGTAAGTTCTTTATATATTTTTGGATACTAAGCTCTTATTGGTCGTCAGGGGGCATGGGTGAAATGCTGAAGGGAATTTACACTTATCATGAGGAGCACTGAGTAATGTATAGAATTGTTGAATCATTATATTGTATACCTGAAACTAATATAACACTGTATGTTAATTATACTTGAGTTAAAAGTATATTATGATCAATTAAAGATATTATGATCAAAAGTATTATATCCAAACACTTGGGTCTCATGCCCAAAGTTTGCATAAATTAAAGGAAAGAAAGCCTATATAGACTCTAAATTCCAGAGGAAGCAAGCTTCAGAAAAATTTTAAAGTTTTATTCAATAATTTTTTTAATAACTCTAGCATAATTTCCAGTGCATAATTTGAGTATTTGTACCATTTAATTTGCAATTAAAGCAGAGTTTTTGGAGGTGGGGCCCTGGGCACTGAAAGTTTTGAAAAGCCTCTCAGGGAATTCTAATGTGCAGTCAGGTTGAGAGCCATTGACTTAGACTATTATTTCAGAAAAATTCTATTTATTCTTGGAAGTTATACACATTGTTCAACAGTTACTTGCTGGAAAATTGGGAGAACAAAGAGGCACATTTGCAATTATTAATGAAGGGGGAATCACCAAAGAGATAGACCAGATGCTGACTATCTATATTCACCGTGCTCTGCTCCATGAGTCTTGGACTGCTACTCTCCACACCCTTCCCACCCCTAATATTCTGTTGTGTGTATGTGTGTGTGTGTGTGTGTGTGTGTGTGTGTGTGTGTGTGTGTGTATCACATTTTCCCATTGCAATTGTCAAAACCATTATTGTCTCTTTTGCTAAAGTTTTGCTCCTTCTCACCCCTCAGCCCCAAATAAGATTTTATTCTAGTATGGATAATTCAAATTGGAGGATATATACCCTTGAGGGTGGGGAGATTAAATCTTACAGATTGGAAGAGGGGTGTCTAAAACTTTCATGGAGCCTCAGTGGGACGAGATTATAAAAGAGGCAGGGATAGAGGAGGAGAGGACATGTAATGTTACCAGTGAAAAGAACCTTCCTCCCATTTGTGAAAGACTTAAGTATTAGAGTGCTTACCCCATAGACTGGAGAGAATTCATACTGCATACAGCTTTAGGTTCTTCATTCCTATTGTATAATTTTCTCTAATCCAGTAGTTTGGAAAAATCTACTGTACTCAGAGCAATGTGGTGTGATGTTTGAAGTCAGTAGAGGGAAGCATGGCCAGTTCCAAGTCTAGCTTCCACAGTATCCGTGGAGGTGGCTACATCTAGACGTTCTAAATGGAGACCATCTGTGAAGTAAATGACAGTCCACAGTGGAGCTGGAAATGATGAGACAAGCACCGTGAGTGCCCTTAGCATAAAGCATACTCTTTCCCTCATTTATTAAGAGGAAAGTGACCTTGAAAATAAAAGAAAAGGGGCAGGGAGGAGGTAGAGTACGTTTCAGCCACAAGTGGATGTACCATTAGTTATTTATGTAACTATTTCTCCTTTGTTAAGCATTTGGTTTGTTTCAAGGTCTTTCTACTATATTACACTGCATGAACATTACCACACATAATTCCTAGCCTGCACCTTGCATTATTTCCTTAGTTAAATTCCCAGAAGTGGAATTACCAGATAAAAAAATAAGATGTATTTTTAGGGCCCTTGATATATATTACTGCCCAGCCCCCTTAGAAAATTTGCATCAATTTAAACTCTCATTAGCAGTGTACAAGAATGCTCATTTCCCCACGTCTGCCAACACCGGGCATTTTAACTTAAAAATATTTCTTGGTGTTCTTGTTATTTTTGTTTTGATGGTTTCCTTTCTGGATTATTCTCAAAAAGAAAAATTTCCCCCAGCTTTGAGATATAATTGACATATAACATTGTGTAAGTTTAAGGTATACAACGAGGTGATTTGATAAATAGGTATTGTGAAATGATTACTACTATAGCATCAGCTAATACCTCCATCACTCACATAATTACCATTTATTTCTTGTGATGAGAACATTTTAAGATCTAGTCTTTTAGCAACTTTCAAGTATATGATACAGTATTGTTAACTATAATCAGCATGCTGTATATTAGATTTCTAGAACTTATTCATCATATATATAATGGGAAATTTCTATCTTTTGACCAATATTTCCCCATTTCTCTCATTCCCCAGCTATTGGCAACCACCATTCTGCTCTGTTTCTATGAGTTCATCTTTTTTAGATTCCATATTTAAGTGAGATCATACAGTATCTGTATTTCTCTGTCTTGCTTATTTCACTCTGCATAATGTCCTCAGGGCTCATCCCGGTTGTTGCAAATGGCAGGATTTCTTTTCTTCTCACAGCTGAGTAAGATTCCATCATGTGTGCATGTGTGTGTATACACACACACACATACATATATACATACATATATATATATATATATATATATATATATATATATACATATATATGATTTTATCCATTCATCTGTATGTTGTTTTCATATCTGGGATGTTGTGAATAATGTTGTTGTGAACATGAGGGTACAGATATCTCTTTGACATCCTGATTTCATTTCCTTTGAATATATACCCGGAAATGGGATTACTGGATCATATGGTAGTTTTATTTTTAATATTTTAAGGAACCTCCATACCACTTTTCACAGTGGCTACACTAATTTACATTCCCACCAACAGTGCATAAGACTTCCTTTTTCTCCGTATCCTTACCAATACTTGTTATCTCCTGTCTTTGATGACATGGTGACCTGTTAGCCATTCTAACAGGTGTGAGGTGATAGCTCATTGGGGTTTTGATTTGTATTTCTCTGGTGACTAACGATGTTGAGCATCTTTTCATGTGTCTGTTGGCCATCTCTCTGTCTTTGGAAAAATGTCTATATAGTCCCTCTGTCCATTTTTGAAAATAGGATTATTTATTTTTTGTTATTGACTTGTATGATTTCCTTATATAATTTGGATATTAACCCCTCGTCAGAAACAAGATTTACAAATTTTTCCTCCCATTCTGTAGGTTGTCTTTTCATTTTGTTAATCTATTTTGCTGTGGATAAGGTTTTTATTTTGATGAAACCCTACTTGCTTATTTTGGCTATTGTTGCTTGTGCTTTTGGTGTCATAGCCTAAAATTATTGTCAAGATTAATGTCAAGGAGTTTTTCTCTGTGTTTTCTTCCAGAAGTTTTATAGTTTCAGGTCTTGTGTTTAAGTCTTTAATCCATTTTCAGCTAATTTTTGTTAATGATCTAAGATAGGGTTCCAATTTCATTCTTCTACATGTGACTATTCAATTTTCCCAGCACGATTTATTGAAGAAACTGTCCTATCCCTACTGAGTATCTTTGGCTCCCTTGTCAAATATTAATTGGTTGTATATGTGAGGGTTTATTTCTGGGCTCTTGAGTCCTATCCATTTGTCGGTGTCTATTTGTATACCAGTATCATACTGTTCATGATTACTCTAACTTTGTAGTATAATTTGAAATCAGGAAGTGTGATGTTTCCAGCTTTGTTCTTTCTCAGGTTTGTTGTGGCTATTCAAGTTCTTTGTGGTTCCATACAAATTTTAGGATTATTTTTTCCTATTTCTGTGAAAAATGCCATTGGAATTTTGATGGAGATTACATTGAATCTATATATGGCTTTGGGTAGTATGGACATTTTAATGATTATCAGTTCTTTCAATCCATGAGCGTGAGATTTCTTTCCATTTATTTGTATCTTCTTCAATTTCTTTCATTAAAGTCTTATAGTTTTCAATGTATAGAACTTTTGCCTCTTTGGCTAAATTTATTCCTAAGTATTTTATTGTTTTTGAGGCTCTTGTGAATGCAATTGTTCTATTTTTTCAGATATTTTGTTGGTAGTGTATAGAAATACAACTGATTCTTAAAAAAGAAATTTTTAATGGGGTAAATTAAATTATGTATATTGTCTCTCTAATCTGTTTTCTCTTCCAAAGGTATGCAAATATCCCTTTGCTTTAGAAACATAGCAATCAATTTTTTTCTTTTATCAATTCTCCCAAACCAGAAGCAGATAACGTTCAGGTTGCTGATAAAGGACAAGAAACCTCTTCTCTTTGATGGATATTTCAAATAGCAGATGGTCTTTTGAGATTTTCTTCTTAGCCTTTCCTTAGCAGTGGACTCCAATATGCCTATGCAAGAGTCTCAGAAACTTTGTAGAGCTTGTCTTCCAGCCTGAACATGCCTCTTAAAATGAATTTTAAATAAGGGTTCTCTGAAGGAGATTTAAGTGAAGTCATGAGTTATTTCCTTCTTTTGTCTTTCCAATTGTCTGGATAAATTATTGAGTGCTTTTTAAAAATGATTATGTATGTACATATGTGTGTGTGTGTGTGTGTGAGAGAGAGAGAGAGAGACCAAGAGAGAGAGAAGAGAGAGAGAGAGAGAGAGAGAGAGAGAGGCCTCACAAGCAGGGGAAGCAGCAGGCAGAGGGAGAAGCAGTGCCTGAGCAAGGAGCCTGATGTGGGACTCAGTCCCAGGACTCTGGGATCATGACCTGAGCCAAAGGCAGAAGCCTAAACAATTGAGCCACCAGATATCCCAAATTATTGAATGCTTACAAGTGTCTTACACTGTATAATATTTTGCAAAGTATTGCAGGTCATATTAATTATTCATGGATTCCATAGTTATGATTTTGCATCTTGGTGAAATTTATTGTAACCCCAGATCAGTGCCATGGCTCTTTTGTGGTCATTCATGGACATGTATAGTAACAGGAAAATATGAGTCACTCAACATGTACATTCCCAGCTGAGGTAAAAAAGGCATCAGTCTGCCTCTTTGTTTTATCTCTCATATTCTGAATAAGAGTCCTTTTGTGATGTATTTGATGCCACATTTTTGCATTTTTTTCTTGTTATTTCTTTATTTAAAATAACCCCCGAGGATAGTGCTGAAGTGCTGTTTACTGTTCCTAAGCTATAATGTTCAAGAAGGAAGAAAATATGTGACAGATAAGCTTAATTAAGGTTAAGTTATGTTGACTGTGAATTGAATAAATCAACAATGTGTATTAAAAAAGTGTCTTTAAACAAAAACACACATAAAACGAGGTTATGTGTTAATTGGTTGATGAAAATGTTGTGACCAGAGTTTCACAGGAATCTAACGTTGCATTTTCCCTAGGAGCAATGCTTCGGTATTCACTAATTCAGTGTTCCCGCAACTATATAGAGCATAACTGCTGGGAGAACTGGAACTGATGTATACCAGAGGGTGACAGTTTACCTTGGGAAGTGCGAGGAACACACATAACAAATAATGAACAACCGGAATAGTAACAGTGGTACAAATAATGGGCAGACAGATCAGCGTAATCTGGAGGAAGACTGTGAGAGAAGTGGTCATAAATCTGGGCTTTGCAGACTGAAGAGGGTTTATGTAGGCTCAGGAAGCTAAGAGTAGGAGTGATGAATAGTCTTATTTGGGGAGGGCAGACTATAAGACAATTGAATTGGAAGATTATTTTGAATGTGGGGCATATGAAAAATAAGGCTGTAAAAATCATGTGGGAAGGACTTATGGAGGTCCCTAATGAAAGTCAGAGAGAGCTTGGGTTAGTTCCCCAGACCATTTTTTTTAAAATCAACTTTATAATTTGCATAAAATAATTGCACTCATTTTAAATGTACATTTTGATGAGCTTTGACAAATATATGCCCTCAAGTAAACACCATCACGGTCAGGATATAAAACATTTCTATTACCCCAAAATGTTTTCTCATATTGCCTCACAACCGATACCCCTACCACTCATAATACTAGGCCAAAAATGTAGCATAAACTTGCCTTTTATAAAATTTCTTATGATTTTTTTTTATTTGACACATGGATTATTTGGAATAATTTTATTTAATTCCAATACACTTTGAGATTTACCAGATAATTTTCTATTGTTGATTTTTTTCATTCTGTTGTGGTCAGAAAAAATTCTAAGTTCTCTGAGTACACGCTGCTGAGTGGAGTATTCTATAAATGTCAATTAATTCAAGTTGATTCAAGTGTTGTTTGAGTATTCTGTATTTTTATTGAATTTTTAGTCTGCTTGTTCTATCAATTACTGAAAGAGGCCTGTTGAAATCTCTAACTATAATTGTGTGTTTATTTTTCCTTTCCCTTCAATCTATTTTGCTTTCTTTGTTACAGAATTCTGTTGTTAGGGGTTTATCATTTAGGATTATTATGGCTTGAGGAAGTGACCCTTTTTGCATTATGAAATGTGTCTCTTTATCCTTGGTTATATTTCTTGTTGTGGTATTAATATAAGCATTCCAGTTTTTTTTTTTGATTAGTGTTTCCATCGTATACCTTTTAAATATCGTTTTAGTTTTAACTTATCTTTGACTATATTTAATGCTGGTTTCTTCTGTTGGGGTATGCTTTTTTATTCAGTCTGACAATCTGACTTTTAACTGGACTATTTAGATCATTTGTATTTAATGTAATTATTAATATAGCTGGACTTAAATATAAATCTTTGTGTTTGTTTTCTCATTAGATTTGTTTTAATCTCTTTATTTATTTTTCCCTCTTTCTCTACCTTGTTTTTGGGTTGAGTATTTTGTAGTATTCTGTTTTCTCTCCACTATTGGCTTGCTCACCATACCTCTTATTTATGTGTATGTATGTATTTTAGGGAGGGTGCTTGCTCTAGATTTATTTATTTATTTATTATTTATTATTTATTAAAAAGATTTTATTTATTCATTTGGCAGAGAGAAACACAGCTAGAGAGGGAACACAAGCACGGGGAGTGAGAGATGAGAAGCCCGCTTCCCACCAAACAGGGAGCCCGATGTGGGGCTCCACGCGGGGCTCGATCCTGGGACTCTGGGAACATGACCTGAGCCGAAGGCAGATGCTTAATGACTGAACCACCCAGGCACCTCTTGCTCTAGATTTATAATATACATCTTTAATATAGTTAACCTTTAAATAATATTGTGCCATTTCATATATAATATAAGAACTTTAAAATAATATATTTGTTTCCCCTTTCTGTCCTCTGTGTTACTATAGTCATACATTTTACTTCCACAAGTTATAAACTCCACAATACATTGTTTAGTTCTTTTAAAAAAGAATTTTTACATTTATTCTTATGCTTATTATTTCAACTTTCTTCATTTCTTTGGGTAATTCCAAGTTTCCATCTGGTATTATTTTCCTTGTTAAATGATAATGGATTTACATTTCTTTAAAAAAAATTTTTTTTAAAGATTTTTTGTTTATTTGACAGAGAGAAACACAGTGAGAGAGGGAACACAAGCAGGGAAGCAGGGTGGGTGAGAGAGGGAGAAGCAGGCTTCCCGCCGAGCAGGGAGCCCGATGTGGGGCTTGATCCCAGGTCTCCGGGATCATGACCCGAGCGGAAGGCAGTCGCTTAACCAACTGAGCCACCCAGGCGCCCCTCTTTTTAAAAAATTTTTAATTTAAATTCAATTTAATTAACATATACTGTATTTTTTAAAGTTTTTTTTTAAAATTTCGTTTATTTATTTGACAGAGAGAGAGATCACAAGTAGGTAGAGAGAGAGGAGGAAGCAGGCTCCCTGCCAAGCAGAGAGCCCCCTGCAGGCCTCGATCCCAGGACCCTGAGATCATGACCTGAGCCGAAAGCAGAGGCTTCTCACTGAGCCACCCAGGTGCCCAGCATATACTGTATTATTAGTTTCAGAGGTAGAATTTAGTGATTCATCAGTTGCATATAACACCCAGTGCTCATTACTTGAACTACCTTCCTTAAAACCCATCACCTAATTACCTGGTCACCCCACCCACCTCCCCTCCAGAAGTATTTGGGCTCTGGGAATTTCTTGGCTTACCACATTCTACTAATCTTTCCTAGCATCATGGAGCTTCATTCTATGCATGTTCAGATATATATTTAGGCAAAGAATTAAGGGGACCCTCCCCGCCATGTAGCTTCCTTATTTTCAATATTCTGCCCTGCAAGTTCTACCTGCCTTGAGCTTCTCAAACCTAAAGCTTTTTTCAGACCACTCCTCCTTATGCTGCAGTTTGGAAGTTACACTGAGGTGGACAGTGAGGGCAAACATATAAATACTTCATTTATTTCCCTTTTCTAGGGAACATAATCTTGCATTGCTTGTAGTCCCATGTCTGAAAATAATTACTTAATTTATTTTTTTATGTTTTCATTTGTTTAAGTCAGGAGAGCAATTTCCATAGCAGTTACTGGTTCATAGGTGTAAGCAGAAGTCTGTAGCAGTATTTATCAATGTGTTGGAGTTTATGTGATCAGATAGATGTATGTATCATGTGTGCCTTCATATGATTAATATGGGTCATCCACATTGCCTTACTCGACTTGGGCTGCCAAAACAAAACATCATAGGCTGATGCTTAAATAAAAAATTATTTTCTCACATATCTGGAGACTGAAAATTCAGTATCAGGGTGCTACCTTGGTTGGTTTCTGTTGAGGGTTTTTGTCTTGGCTTGAAGATGGCTGCCTTTTCACTACGTCCTTACCTGCAAGGGTTAGAGGGAAGAGTGGGCGTGCTAGCTCTCTGTGCCTTTTCTCATAAGGATGCTAATCTCATCAAGAGGGACAGACCCTCACGATCTCATCTAAATCTGATTATCTCCCAAAGGTTTCATTTCCAAATACCATCACACTGGGGGTTAGAGTTTCAACATACAAATTTGGAGGGGGGGGGATACAATTCAGTGCTTGACACACATTCTTCAGAAATATCTCTCGTTACTCACAGTAATTGTTTTATAAACTTCTGTGATAGCCACTCTTCTACGATGGATTTCAGAATCAAAAACAAGAAAACCCCCACCTTCTACTCCATTAGTGCCACCCAGTTTGAAAATTATTGCAGGCAATAGGGACCTTTTATAGATTTTTGAGCAGGGATTTGACCTGATGAAATGGTGATTGAGGTGTTTGAGGTAAATAAACTAAATGTAGGAGAGTGACAGGGACAGCAGGTGATTTAACGATCAGTATGATAACAAGCTGATGAGTTCTCTCAGGGCTCAGGGTCAGTAAAATTTGTCATTTGCTTAGCTAGTTGTACCCAAGCTTATCATTATCCTCAGCAACCAATGCTTTCAACAGCTCCAGAACTGAGGAAATCTTTAAAGACCCACATGCTGAAGTGTATTATCCATTCACTTATTCATCCAGTATATATTTTATTTAACTGTATCTGGCATTTTTAAGTAATCTAAAATAAAGACTATTGCCCTCATCCTCAAGGGGCTTATGGACCCTTTGAGGAGGCAAGGCAGATGTCCTAGTTAAAATATAACATAAATTCATTATTTTGGCAATATCTTTCTGCTTTTAAAATGAATTCTCATACCTTCTACGGTCAAAAAAATAATAACATGCTGTCTCACAGATTGTCCATATGCTGTAGGGAAAGAAAAAATGATAGTCAGTGTGGGATGGTATTAGCTAGAGAAGACTTTTCAGAAGAGGTTTCGGGTAGATTTTCTTGAAAGATATACTGCAAAAGAGGTGGAGAAGTGGAAGATCCTTTGGGCTATGGGAGTCTCCTGGCGAGTATCATAGGAGTTCAGGCTGTCCCAGGCAGGGTCTTGGGGAGATACGGCTGGATAAAAGGAGGACCTCAGGTAGTAGAAACCTTTAAGAGCAGGCTGAAGCATGTGGACTTGAGGCAAGCATTGAAGAGGGAACTGTGGGAAGATCTTCTGTAATAAAGTAATGGAAGTCTTTGCCCTCTGGTTTTTGTTCCCTTCTTTTCCTCCACTTTCATGTGAGCTTATTTTTAAATTCCCTTCTTACACTAATAAGCTTTTAAAATAAGCTTTATGCTTATATTTTATTTTTTAAATGAGCCCCAAACAGTTCTTTACCACAAAAATCTGTAATAAAATTTAAAAACCATACCCATTCAATTGATATGTTAAACTAGTAACCAACCACATTTTCTCTTGTAGACATAATGCAAGACACTGAGAAAGATACGAAGCTTCAACATTTTTCATTCATTCATTCAGTCACTCAAAATCTTACAGTACCAAGAAACATTGTATATGTCTTCAGTGTCTTACAATCTAGTGATCAGAAGGGACTGAAGTAAATGGCTGGTTAAATGCAGGTCACCTTTCTTTTCCTTCAGTTGTCCATTCACTCATCCCTCAGAGCCTCTCTCCAGGGATTTTATTTTATTTAAGTAGACTCCATGCCTAGTATGGAACCCAATGTAGGGCTTGAACTCACAACCCTGAGATCAAGATCTGAGCTGAGATCAAGAGTTGGATGCCTAACCAACTGAGCCACACAAGTGCCCCTCTCCAGGGCTTTCTGAATGGTTTATGGGCATGGGAAGGGAGGGCTCACAATGGAAATCAGGAACAGTGCTGGGGTCTTCTGGGGCTGCTGGAACCTTTACTCTTATATCATAGAACTCCATGTTGACATAGTCTCATGGACATTTCTTGGTCATTCCTGGTGTTTCTGTTCCTGAATCTTTGAAATAGTCAACTGAATCTAAAATTGAGACTCAAGTAGCAAGGATGGAAAGAACATGAAAGATGTCACCTACATAGTTTTGGGATAATGTCTGGCTGTGAAGGAGGCATATTAAATGAAAATCAATTATTTTATCAGCAGGTGGGAGTACTTGCAGCTAAAGGATTTTAGTCTACAGTAAACACATGCCATGCCATGTGACCACAACTTGGAATTAAATGCAGTTTTAGATTGTATTCATAAAATTATAATATGTAAGGTATTTAAAAGAAGCGGTTCTGTTTTACTTTAAATTTCATCTAGAGTGTTCTATTGATTTTTTTGTGTCAGGTTTTAAGAGAAATACAGCAAATTGATCTGTTGAAACATTAAGGAATCAAATGCGAAAATGAAAGGGTTTGAAACCATATGATATCTGGAATGGTTGAAGGAAGTCTACATGCTGTTCTTGCAGAAGAAAAGACTAACGGGTATTTGAGAACTTTCAAATACCCAGCAGGCTGTCTTGTGAAATAGGAATTAACCTGGATCTGTGTAGATACATCAGATTCTATTAGGAACAACTCTAGGAAGTATCAGGGAAACCCAAGGAAGGCAGAACTTCTCCGCAATCAAGACTGTTCCCAGAAGGACTAGTTTTGTCCACTGGGGTAATAATAATAATAATAATAATAATAATAATAATAATAATAAAAAATGCCCCATCACTAGATAGATTTGATGAACATCTGGGGAAAATGTGGAAGGTTTCAGTATTGTTTGATTCAGTGATTTTGTTCCATATGATGAATTCTGTCACACCTCAGTGGTCTCTGAGTGATCGTAAGTAGAGCTCATAGGAACCCAGAGGAACTTGGATGAGTAGATAAAGAGGACAATGCCAGAGGCCCCAATTCTGAGTCATATTTGAGCTACCCTTAGAGGCAGGGTGGAGAGAGGAAAAGAAAAAATTCCAAGAGGAAAAACACCTTCTGTTGCTCTTGGCAAACATTTGAACAGTACCACCAGCCTTATGCAGTTCTACAGGGAGGAGGCTGGCTGTTGGTGCATTGGGCCCCCTATCTGTCTGTACTTCCCAAGGCAGGAGGCTGTTCTTGGACAACCCGTCCTCTACATCTGGGAGGTAATTAGGGCCCCAGGGTGGTGGGTGAAGTAAGTATAGGTCTGTTGTCAGTGATAGGAGACAGAGCTTACACCAACTCTGAAGCTGTGCCTGGTATTTCCTGGCAGTGGGATAGTCTCAGTTGTTCTTTCTTCCTTTGGCTTGTGGGGGCTTTCTTGATCTCTAGCATGTCTAAACCTCATCACCAGCACATGTGCGTATTCTAGAGTTTGCTGCTGATGCCTTCCCTCACTTGGTATCAATGCATCCCTTGTTTACTGTCTTTGGTGGTTCTCTTCTCAAATGTACTTGTCTTCTATCTCCAATAAATTATAAAAATCCCGAAGTGAAGATTGGCTTATACTCTTTATAGTTAAATTTTGAAAAATCTTTTTTTTTCTTTTTTAGAAGTTTTTATCTTAATTCTAGTATAGTTAATGTGCAATGTTATATTAATTTCAGATGCACCATATAGTGAGTCAACAATTCTATATATCACTCATCATGATCAGTGCCCTCCTTAATCCCCATTGCCTATTTTATCCATCCCCTCTCCCCTCTGGTGACCATCAATTTGTTCTCTATAGTTAAGAATCTGTTACTTGGTTTCTCTCTCTCTTTTTTCTCCTTTGCTCATTTGTTTTGTTTCTTGAATCCCACACATGAGTGAAATCATATGATATTTGTCTTTCTCTGTCTGACTTATTTTGCTTAGCTTTATAGTCTCTAGCTCCACCCATCTTGTTGCAAATGATAAGCTTCAATTCACTTTATGGATGAGTAATATTCCATTGTATATATATATACACCACATCTTCTTTATCCATTCATGTATTGATGGACACTTGGTTGGCTTCCATAATTCGGCTATTACAAGTAATGCTGCAATAAACACAGGAGTACGTGCATCCCTTTGGATTAGTATTTTTTGTATTTTGGGGGTAAATACCCTCTATTGAGATTATTGGATCATAGGATAGTTCTATTTTTAACTTTTTGAGGACCCACTGTACTGTTTTCCACAGTGGCTGTACCAGTTTACATTCCCACCAACAGTGTAAGAGGGTTCCTCTTTCTCCACATCCTCGCCAACACTGTTTCTTGTTTTTGATTTTAAGGATTGGCTTATACTTTTGTGTGTTCCCCATAACACCTATTTCAGTCCTTTTGCATAATGAAAGTGCTTATTCAAGTATCAGGGATATATGCCAATTTGTCAAAATAGATCTTTTTGTAAAGGAGTTGATGTTGGTTAGTTTTTATGTAGGGAAGTTATGGATTCACCAGATCTTTTTTTTTTTTACTTTAAATTTATTTTATTTTTTCAGTGTTACAAGATTCATTGTTTATGCCCCACACCCAGTGCCCCATGCAATACCTGCCCCCAGTACCCACCACCAGGCTCTCCCATCGCCCCACTCCCTCCCCTCCAAGTCCCTCAGTTTGTTTTTGTGTCCAAAGTCTCTCATGTTTCATTTCTCTCCCCGAATTACCCTACTTCCCATTTCCTTTCATTCTCCTACTGTCCTCTATATTACCCCTTATGCGCCACAAGTAAGTGAAACCATGTGATACTTGACTTTCCCTACTTGGCTTATTTCACTCAGCATAATCACCAGATCTTTTTTTAAAACCCTTTAGGTGTTCAGACTGACATATCATTTGAAAATTCTTGAAGTTGAGGTAGGTGTTGAACACCTGGATCACCCCTGGCCCAGCATTTGGAGATCATCTCTGAGGTCTGTTTGAGTCTGTTACAGTGAGTTTTAGGGATTGTGCTGCTGATAATATGAGTTTACTTAAAACTAATAATAAGGGAGCCTGGGTGGCTCAGTTGGTTAAGCGACTGCCATCGGTTCAGGTCATGATCCTGCTGTCCTGAGATCGAGCCCCGCATCCGGCTCCCTGCTTGGCAGGAAGCCTGCTTCTCCCTCTCTCACTCCCCCTGCTTGTGTTTCCTCTGTGGCTATGCTTCTCTCTGTCAAGTAAAGAAATAAAATCTTAAAAAAAATAAACTGCCCACCCTCCATGATTTGCGTTATTACTTTCCCTAGAAGAAAAAATAGAAAGTTGTTCAAGAAGCCACATGTGCCTTTTAAGTGCCTAAGTGTCCAAACAGAAGAGAAGCCAGGAGGAGAGTTGCTGAAATCATTGCCAAGTGCAGTGTATGTGTGGGTTGAAGCATGAGGGTGACCTCACCCACCACATTTCCTTGGCCCTTTTATTCTTCTCTCTGGGGAAAGCTTTGCGGGGAATGGGCAGACAGCTTTGGCACCCTTCAAAGGAGAGTATCCTCAAGCAAAAACAATCCATGTCAAAGCAGTCTTGTTTTTACTGCCTGGCTGCAAGTTCATTTGTGGAGAAACCAAGGAAACCACCGTTGAAAGGCTGCATGTGGACCAAATAATAGAATCTGAAACCATGTTGTTGTACTTCAAAAATAACAAAACTTGGCAGGTAATGGGAGCACACCATGATTTAATTGCTTTGGGTATTAATTAAGAAAGGTAGAACAGGCTTTCAGGGAGGGATTTTCATGACTGTAAGAGTGTTTGAACACTGTGTGTGTGTGCACGCGTGTGTGCGCACGTGTATCTATTTTATAAATCATCACAAAAACTGGAGAAGATGAAGCAGCATGGCAGGCTGATTTTACTGCCAAAACAAAAATTGTTGTCTGTAATAAGGTGCCCAGTGTCCCTGTGGGTCTATGCTGGGCAGCATTCTCATACATTAGCCTTAGTTTTCCCTTTCTTTTTTTGGCATCTTCATCCCTGCTGTCCAGTTACCTTCCCTTCTCAAATTCTTTTTCCTCCTTTATACTTAACAACTGTGAAACGCCAAACCACTGTCTGTCCCATGATCTGAAACCATTACTAACAGAGCTAACCTACCTGGCCAGGTATCTGGTTCTGTCTTCAGCCAGACCTTGTATTCACTTAATCAGAGTGGTGGCTCTTCTCTGCGAAACTTGCAAATGTTGCGGCAAAAGCTAAGATGGCCATGAAGAAGTGTCCTATTGCCCTCAGTTCCATCTCTATCAGGAGTGCTGAGCAGCCTTGCCCCATTTTTCTTCTGTGTTTCAGCTGAGAGGAAGTAAAAAAAGAAAAAAGTCCAATGTCATCCTTAATGAGCTGGGACCTCTAGGAAATCATTTCTCAGCATCATGATTTCTCATCTTTAAAATGAAGGGATTGGATTATATCTAAAGTTTCCTTTGGCTCTACCCTCTGTGGTTCTGCTCTGGCTTCCCATTCTCTGCCGGGACTCCATAGCATGGGTCACCATGGGTGAGTAAGAGACAAGGAATGATTGTGTTTCAAGGGAGGCAGAGCCCAGCCCAAGTGAGTGAAATCACATTTGCAAAGTCCTGAGAAGATGAGCTCTGCAACAGTGAAGAAATAATGTTAATTCACTAAAATTTCCCAGTACAATAACACAGCAAGAGAGGGAACACAAGCAGGAGGAGTGAGAGAGGGAGAAGCAGGCTTCCTGCCGAGCAAGGAGCCCGATGCCAGGGAGCCCGATGCCAGGGAGCCCGATGCCAGGGAGCCCGATGCAGGGGAGCCCGATGCGGGGCTCGATCCCTGGTCTCCGGGATCATGAAGGCAGTTGCTTAACCAACTGAGCCAACCAGGCACTCCTCATTCATATGCTTTCTACAGGTTACAATGAGGTCCCCCTGGTTTTTAAACTAGGGGTATAGGGTTTTTTCATGCTCTTTTTAGTTTTTGTGCTTTTCAAGGCCCATTTTGATTGGACTGCAACAAGAAGGAGGAAGTGAGGGCCAGAGCTGGTCTAAAGATGTGGGGTATGGGGCCATGGGTAGGACAATAGCCTGGCATTGAACACAAGCTGTAGATGGGACCTGCTTCCTCATTGAGGTACCAAAGTTGTCCGAGGGATGCAGTATTCTTTAGCCTCTATCTTAACAATCCAGAGGCCTGGGAAGCTGAAGGAACCTTCACAGAAGCCCAGGAAGGCCATGACTAAACACACGGGACTGTATGATGTGCGAAATATGAGTGGGGAAACAAAAAACATCAGCATCTTAACCTGGAAAGAGGAAGCCTTGGGCATGGTGTTGGAACACATTCTAATCTGAAAGGACTGCCATGTGAAAGAAGAATACAGCTTGTTTTTATGCTTTTATAGTACATTATTGATGGAAATTAGACAGATATTGGTTCAGTGTCAATAAAAATATTCTAATGGTGTGTCAGATATTGAATAATATTTGTTGTCTTATAGTGTTGTACAGTTGCTTTTCCTACCTACTTTTCCTACCTACTGTGAGGTAGGTAGAATTATTATTGGCACTATTATTGGGATTCCTAATTTCACAGCACTATGGGTAGGTAGAGATAAGGCTATTATTGTTAGTATTATCATTATTACCACCAACACCATTATTTTAAGTCAGATATGAAAATAGAGATTATACTAAATGACTTAAAGTCATGACACTATTAAGTGGGTAAGTCTAACTCTCTATCCTAAGCTTTGCATTACATTTACAAATATGTACACTCACACTACAAAATAAGTGAGGAAACAAGATACCTGCTTTCAAATCTTTTATAAGAGTCACTCAGACCCTGGGACTTCATCAAAATAAAAAGCTTCTGTACAGCAAAGGAAACAGTCAACAAAACAAAGAGGCAACCCACAGAATGGGAGAAGATATTTGCAAATGACACTACAGACAAAGGGCTGGTATCCAAGATCTATAAAGAACTACTCAAACTCAACACCCAAAAAGAAGATGAACACATCAAAAAATGGGCAAGAGACAT
>PITA01022487.1:0-30196 GCA_004023965.1 Spilogale gracilis | reverse complement strand
TGACAATTTGAATAGACCTATATCAAGTAATGAGATTGGAGCAGTGATCAAAAACCTCCCCAAAAACAAGAGTCCAAGACCAGAGAGATTCCCTGGGGAATTCTACCAAACATTCAAAGAAGAAATAACACCTATTCTCCTGAAGCTCCCTCATAAAAATACAAAGAGAAGGAAAAGTTCCAGACTCTTTCCATAAAGCCAGCATTACTCTAATTGCCAAACCAGACAAAGACCCATCACAAAGGAGAACTTCAGACCAGTATCTCTGATGAATATGGATGCCAAGATTCTCAACAAGATCCTTGCTAACAGGATCCAACAATACAACAATACAAAAAGAGTATCTACCATGACCAGGCGGGATTTATCCCAGGGATGCAAGGGTGGTTCAACACTCACAAATCAATCAACATGATAGAACAAATCAATAAGAGAAGAGAGAAGAACCACATGGTACTCTCAACTGATGCAGACAAAATACAACATCCGTTCCTGATCAAAACTCTTCAAAGTATAGGGATAGAGGGAACATTCCTCAACCTCACAAAAATCTATCTATGAAAAACCCACAGCGAATATCATTCTCAACAGGGAAAAACTGACTGCCATCTGAGATCAGGAACAAGACAAGGATGCCCACTCTCACCACTACTATTCAACATAATGTTAGAAGTCCTAGCAACAGCAATCAGACAACAGAAAGAAATAAAAGGTAATCAACTTGGTAAAAAAGAAGTCAAATTCTCTTTTTGCAGATGACATGATACTCTATGTGGAAACCCAAAAGACTCTACCCCCAAACTACCAGAACACATACAACAATTTGGTAATGTGGCAGGATACAAAATCAATGCACAGAAATCAGTTGCATTCTTATACACTAACAATGAAAATATAGAAAGGGAAATCAGAGAATCGATTCCATTTACTTTAGCACCAAAAACCATAAGATACTTGGGAATAAACCTAACCAAAGAAGTTAAGGATCTGTCCTCGAGGAACTACAGAACATTCATGATAGAAATTGAAGAAGACACAAAAAGATGGAAGAGCATTCCATGCTCATGGATCGAAAGAATAAACATTGTTAAAATGTCTATACTGCCCAGAGCAATCTATACTTTCAATGCCATTCCGATTCAAATTCCACTAATGTTTGTCAGAGTGCTGTTACAAACAATCCTAAAGTGTATATGGAACCAAATAAGACCCCAAATCACTAAGGAATTGTTGAAGAAGAAAAACAAAGCTGGGGGCATCTCGTTACCTGACTTCAGGCTTTATTACAAAGCTGTAATTACCAAGACAGCATGGTACTGCACAAAAACAGACCAGTAGACCAATGGAACAGAGTAGAGAGTCTAGATATGGACCCACAAGTCTATGGTTAAATCATCTTCGACAAAGCAGGAAAAAATATCCAGTAGAAAAAAGGCAGTCTCTTCAATAAATGGTGCTGGGAAAATTGGACAGCTATGTATAGAAGAATGAAACTAGGCCATTTTGTTACACCACACACAAAGGCAAACTTGAAATGGATGAAAGACCTCAACATGAGGCAAGAATCCATCAAAATCCTGGAAAAGAACATAGCCAGTAACTTTTTTGACATTGGCCACAGCAACTTCTTTCAAAACACATTTCCAAAGGCAAAGGAGACAAAAGCAAAAATGAACTTTTGGGACTTCATCAAAATAAAAAGCTTCTGCACAGCAAAGGAAACAGTCAACAAAGAGGCAATCTACGGAATGGGAGAGGATATTTGCAAATGACACTATAGACAAAGGGCTGGTATCCAAGATCTATAAAGAACTACTCAAACTCAACATCCAAAAAGAAGATGAACACATCAAAAAATGGGCAAGAGACATGAAGAGGCACTTCTCCATAGAAGACATACAAATGGCTAACAGACACATGAAAAAATGTTCATCGTCACTAGCTCTCAGGGAAATTCAAATCAAAACCAAACTGAGATACCACCTTACATCAGTCAGAATGGTCAAAATTAACAAGTCAGGAAACATCAAGTGTTGGAGAGGCTGCAGAGAAAGGGGAACCCTCTTACACTGTTGGTGGGAATGCAAGCTGGTGCAGCCGCTTTGGAAAACTGTGTGGAGATTCCTTAAAAAAATAAAAATAGAGCTACCCTATGACCCTGCAATTACACTACTGTGTATTTACCCCAAAGATACAGATGTAGTGAAAAGAAGGGCCATATGTACCCCAATGATCATAGAAGCAATGACCACAATCGCCAAACTATGGAAAAAGCCAAGATGCTTTCAACAGTGAATGGATAAAGAAGATGTGGTACATATATACAATGGAGTACTACACCTCCATCAGAAAGGATGAATATCCAACTTTTGTAGCAACATGGACTGGATTGGAAGAGATTATGCTGAGTGAAATAGGCCAAGTAGAAAAAGTCAAGTATCATGTGAGTGAAGTATCACATGGTTTCACTTACTTGTGGTGCATAAGGGATAATATAGAGGACAGCAGGAGAAGGAAAGGAAATGGGAAGTAGGATAATTAGGGGAAAGAAAAAAAACATGAAAGACTTTGGACACAGAAACAAACTGAGAGACTTGGAGGGAGGGGGGTGTGAGGAATGGGAGAGTCTGGTGGTGGGTACTGAAGACACATATTACATGGAGCACTGGGTGTGCGGCATAAGCAATGAATCTTGGAGTACTGAAAAAATAAAGTAAAAAAAAAGAAGTGGGTTAAAAAATAAAAGAGCAAAAACCATGAGAATGAATTTTAAAATAAAGTGAAAACTTTAAACATACAAATAGAAAAAAGTTAAAAAGAAAATAAAGTGAAAAGCTGTATCTATAAAGCATACAGCTTTTGGGGGTAGTATCAGGAGCTTAATATATTGCCTTTCCCGTGATGTTGGGGTTTTACAGTTTGGGTGTTGTCCTCTTTTTCTTCTGGCTTGCCTTCTGGGGGAGGGGCCTGCGCCCTGTTTTCCAGTCCCTTCTACCTGGGTGAGTCCCCGCCCCTTTCCTAGGCAGCCAGGTTTTCAGGCTTTAGCCTCTGGAGGGTTTGTTCTTTTACAGCTTTTTGAAGCTTTCAGGAAGTCAGGCTGAACTAAGATGTCTGTGCCCAGACCTCCTTCCCAGAGAGAGCCCCTAGTTAGCAACACTCTGGATGGTGTGGGGCTCACACCCTCTCCCTGTATCTTCCCCCTTTGGCTGCTTGTCACAACCAGCACCCCCACAGCCACTGGTCAGATCGGCACCCGAAGTCCCCGCTTGTCATTTCGCTCCTGCGCCAGGGAAACCTGGACTCATTTCAGGTTGTGCAAACTTGTCTCTGCCCAGGGAGTCTATTTTGCACCCCCACGCAGGAGGGACCGAAATCCCCCAGCCCCACAGGTCACATGGAAGTCTGTAGAGTCGCCTCCTTTGCGGGTTTGCATGCCTGGCTTTTAAAGAGACTCTGCACTGCCAGCTTCCCTCCCGTGCAGCACCAGGGAGCACTTTCTATCCCTTCCCCAGTTTCGTGTTTTATGTCCCTGCCAATGGTAAAGACCCTTTGCTTTTCAGTGCTTTTAACCAGGCTGCAAGTTGATGCTGGTCCCCAAGCACAGGGCACTTTCGTATTGGTGTATTACTTTCTAATGGGTCACCTCTGGTGACTCCCTCCCCCTTCTATTTCTCCTCCAAAATCAGCCTGAGCACTCCCGCTCTGCTTTACCTATCTGCTGATGCTCTTCTGCCCCCATAGAGATCCAGAAGTGATCCAGAAGTGTGTAGTCTTATATCTCAGGCTGATTTCATGGGTGTTCAGACTATCCTGGTAGATAGTTTAGCTCACTTCAGGAGACCTTCTGAAACAGGGTCTCCTACTTCTCTGCCATCTTGCCCTTCCACCACCCATCTTCTTTATCCATTCATCTATTGATAGACATCCAGGTTCTTTCCATAGTTTGGCTAATGGGGCCACTGCTGTTATAAACATTTTGGAGCACGTGCACCTCTGGATCACTGCATTTGTACCTTTAGGGTAAATACACAGTAGGGCAATTGCTGGGTTGTAGGTAGCTCTATTTTCAACTTTTGGAGGAACCTCCATGCTATTTTCCAGAGCAGCTACACCAGCTTGCATTCCCACCAACAGTAGAGTTATTCAACTACTTTCACCCATTCAACTACCTTTCTCATCCTTGCCAACACCTGTCGTTTCCTGACTTGTTAATTTTAGCCATTCCTGGTGTGAGGTGGTATCTCAGTGTGGTTTTGATTTGTTTTTCCCTAATGTCGAGTGATGTTGAGCACTTTTTGTCTGTTCGCCATTTGGATGTCTTTGCAGAAATGTCTGTTCGTGCCTTCTGCCCATTGCTTGATTGGATTATTTGTTCTGTGGGTGTTGAGTTTGAAGAGTTATTTATAGATTTTGGATACTAACCCTTTATCTGATTCTGTTGGTTATCTTTTGGTTTTGTTGACTATTTCCTTTGCTATGCAATAGCTTTTTATCTTGAAGTCCCAATAGTTCATTTTTGCCTTTGCTTCATTGCCCTTGGACACATATCTAGCAAGAAGTTACTGCAGGCAAGATTAAAGAGGGTGATACCTGTGTTCTCTTTGAGTATTTTGATGGATCCCTGTCTCACATTAGGTCCTTCATCCATTTTGAATCTATATTTGTCTATGGTGTAAGGAAATGGTCCAGTTTCTTTCTTCAGTATGTGGCTGTCCAATTTTCCCAACACCATTTGTTGAAGAAACTGTCTTTTTTCCAATGGATATTCTCTCCTACTTTGACAAGGATTAGTCAACCATGGAGTTCAGGGTCAATTTCTGGGTTCTCTATTCTGTTCCATTAATCTATGTGTCTGTTTTTGTGCCAGTATCATACCATCTTGATGATGAGAGCTTTGCAATAGAACTTAAAGTACGGAATTGCGATGACAACCACTTTGGGTTTCTTTTTCAACATTTCTTTGGCTATTTTGGGTCTTTTCTGGTTCTATACAAATTTTAGGTTTATTTGTTTCAGTTTCATGAAAAAAGTTGATGGCATTTTGATAGGTATTTTTCTTCAAATCCTATGAGCACAGAACATTTTCCATTGCTTTGTGTCTGCCTCAATTTCTTCGATGAGAATTCTATAGTTTCCTGAATACAGATCCTTGCCTATTTGCTTAGATTTATTGCTAGGTATATTGTGTTTTGGGGTGCAACTGTAAATTGGGTCAACTCCTTAATTTCTCTTTCTTCTTTCTCAATTCCATAGAACTGAATTCTGTGCACTGATTTTATATCTTGCCACTTTGCTGAATTTCTTATGACTTCTGACAATTTTGGGGCAAAGTCTTTTGGGTTTTCCACATAAAGTATCATGCCATCTGCAAAGAGTGTGAATTTAACTTCTTCTTTGTACATTCACATGCCTTTTATTTCTTTGTGAGGTCTGATTACTGAGACTAGGACTTTTAGCCCTATGTTGAACAGCAGTGGCGATAATGGACATTCCTGCTGTGTTCCTGACCTTAGCGAAAAGTTCTCAGTTTTTCTCTATTGAGAATGATATTTGCTGCAGGTTTTTATAGATGGCTTTGATGATACTGAGGTATGTGCCCTCTATCCCTACACTGTGAAGAGTTCTAATCAAGAAAGAATGCTGTACTTTGTCAAATGCTTTTTCTGCATCTATTGAGAGGATCATATGGTTCTTATCCTTTCTTTTATTTACATTGTGTATTTGCAGACATTGAACTACACTTGCAGCCCAGCAACAAAACCCACTGGGTCATGGTGGATAATCCCTTTTATGTATGTTAGATCCTATTGGCTAGTATTTTGGTGAGAATTTTTGCATCCATGTTCATCAGGGATTTTGGTCTGTAATTCTCTTTTTTGATGAGATCTTTGTCTGTTTTAGGGATCAAGGTAATCCTGGCCTCATAGAAGGAGTTTGGAAGTTTTCCTTCCATTTTGATTTTTTTGAAACAACTTCAGAAGAATAGGTACTAATTCTTCTTTAAATGTTTGGTAGAATTTCCCTGGGAAGCCATCCAGCCCTGGGCTCTTGCTTTTTGGGAGATTTTTGATGACTGCTTCAATTTCCTTACTGAGTATGGGTCTATTCAGGTTTTCTGGTTTTTCCTGGTTCAGTTTTGGTAGCTTATTTGTCTCTAGGAATGTGTCCATTTCTTCCAGATTGTCTAATTTGTTGGCATATAGTTGCTCATAATATGTTCTTATAATACTTTATATTTCTCAGTGTTGGTAATCATCTCCCCTTTCATTGATGATTTTATTTATTTGGGTCCCTTCTCTTTCTTTTTGATAAGTTTGGCCAGCCAGGGGTTTATCAATCTTATTAATTCTCTCAAAGAATGAGCTCTTAGTTTAATTGGTCTGTTCTACTGTTCTGTTGGTCTCTGTTTCATTGATCTCTGCTCTAATCTTTATTATTTCTCTTCTCCTGCTGAGTTTAGGCTTTATTTGCTGTTCTTTCTTCAACTCCTTTAGGTGTAGGCTTAGGTTGTGTACTTGAGACTTCTCTTGCTTAGTGTTTTCATTCTCATTTGCTTTCATGATTTTTTAAAACTCCTTTTCATTTCCTGGTTGATCCATTCATTCTCTATAGGATGCTGTATATGACCCATGTATTTGAGTTCTTTCCAACTTTCCTCTTGTGATTAAGATCCAGTTTCAAAGAAATGTGGTCTAAAAATATGCAGGGAATGATCCCAATCTTTTGTTACCAGTTGAGACCTGATTTGTGACCCACGATACAATCTACTCTAGAGAATATTCCATGTGCATTCAAGAAGAATGTGTATCTGCTGCTTTGGGAAGGAGTGTTTTGAATCTATCTGTGAAGTGCATCTGGTCCAGTGTGTCATTCAAAGCCCTTACTTCCTTGTTGGTCTTTTGCTTATAAGATCTGTCCATTGCAGTGAGGGGGGCTCCCCTCACTACTATTAAAATTCTTTACTATCATTGTATTATTATTGATGTGTTTCTTTGATTTTGTTATTAATTGGCTTATATAATTAGCTATGTCCATGTTTGGGGCATAAATATTTACAATTGTTAGATCTTCTTGCTGGATAGACCCTTTAAGTAGGATATAGTGTCCTTCCTCATCTCTTATTTCAGTCTTTGGTTTAAAATCTAATTTGTTAGGGTGTCTGGGTGGCTCAGTCATTAAGCATCTGCCTTTGGCTCAGGTCATGATCGCAGAGTCCCGGGATCGGGCCCCGCATTGGGCTCCTGGCTCAGCAGGAAACCCATTTCTCCCTCTCTCACTCCCCCTGCTTGTGTTCATTCTCTAGCTGTGTTTCTCTCTGTCAAATACATAAATAAAATATTTTTTAAAAATAAATTAAAAATAGGGGCACCTGGGTGGCTCAGTTGGTTAAGCAACTGCCTTCGGCTTGGGTCATGATCCCGGAGACCCGGGATTGAGTCCCACGTTGGCCTCCCTGCTTGGCGGGAAACCTGTTTCTCCCTCTCTCACTCCTCCTGCTTGTGTTCCCTCTCTGGCTGTGTTTCTCTCTGTCAAATAAATAAAATCTTTTAAAAAAATTAAATTAAAAATAAAAATAAAATAAAATCTAACTTGTTTGATATAAGGGGTGTCACCCCAGCTTTCTTTTGATGTCCATTAGCATGATAAATTGTTTTCCACTTCCTCACTTTAAATCTGGAGGTGTCTTCGATTCTAAAATGTGTCTCCTGCTGACAGCATATTGATGGGTCTTGCTTTTTTATCCAATCTGATACCCTGTGTCTTTTGATCGGGGCATTTAGCTCATTTACATTCAGGGTAACTACTGAAAGATATGAATTTAGTGCCATACAATTGCCTGTAAGGTGATTGTTACTCTTTATTGCCTCTGTTCCTTTCTGGTCTATGTTACTGTGGGGCTTTCTTTTTTTAGAGGACCCCTTTAGATATTTCATTTTTTTTAATTGTTACTTAAATTTTTTTCCCCAGTGTTCCAAGATTCACTCCCCATTTCCCACACCCAGTGCTCCATGCAATAGGTGCCCCCAGTACCCACTACCAGGCTCTGCCATCCCCCCAGCCCCCTCCCTCCAAGTCCCTCAGTTTGTTTCTGTGTCCAAAGTCTCTGTTGTTTCGTTTCTCTCCCTGGATTACCCTACTTCCCATTTCCTTTCCTTCTCCCACTGTCCTCCAGTTTACTGCTCATGCACCGCAAGTAAGTGAAACCATGTGATACTTGACTTTCTCTACTTGGCTTATTTCACTCAGCATAATCTCTTCCAGTCCAGTCCATGTTGCTACAAAAGTTGGATATTCATCCTTTCTGATGGAGGTATAGTATTCCATTGTACCACATCTTCTTTATCCATTCATCGGTTGATGGGAACCTTGGCTCTTTCCACAGTTTGGTGATTGTGGCCATTGCTGCAATGAATATTGGGATACATATGGCCCTTCTTTTCACTACATCTGTATGTTTGGGGTAAATGCCCAGTAGTGCAATTGCAGGGTCATAGGGTAGCTTTATTTTTAATTTTTTAAGGAATCTCCACACATTGTTTTCCAAAGTGGCTGCATCAGCTTACATTCCCACCAACAGTGTAAGAGGGTTCCCCTTTCTCCACAGCCTCTCCAACACTTGATGTTTCCTGACTTGTTAATTTTGGCCATTCTGCTGGTGTAAGGTGGTATCTCAGTGTGGTTTTGATTTGAATTTCCCTGATAGCTAGTGATGCTGAACATTTTTTCAGGTGTCTGTTAGCCATTTGTATATCTTCTATGGAGAAGTGCCTCTTCATGTCTCCTGCCCATTTTTTGATGTGCTCATCTTCTTTTTGGATGTTGAGTTTGAGTAGTTCTTTATAGATCTTGGATACCAGCCCTTTGTCTGTAGTGTCATTTGCAAATATCTTCTCCCATTCTGTGGGTTGCCTCTTTGTTTTGTTGACTGTTTCCTTTGCTTTACAGAAGCTTTTTATTTTGATGAAGTCCCAGAAGTAGCCCTTTTGATATTTCTTATAGGGCTGGTTTGGTGATCACATATTCTTTTTCTATTTCCGTTTGTCCTGGAAGCTATTTTGAATGACATCTTAGCTAGATAAATATTCTTGGTTGCATGTTTTTCTCATTTATCACCCTGGATATATCCTGCCAGTCTTTTCTGGCCTGCCAGGTCTCTGTGGACAGGTCTCCTGCCAATCTAATGTTTCTACCCTTGTAGGTTACTGATCTCTTGACCTGAGGTGCTTTCAGGATTTTTCTCTTTGTCTCTGAGATTTATAAGTTTCATTATTATATGTCAAGGTGTTGACCCATTTTTATTGATTTTGAGGGGAGTTCTCTGTGCCTCCTGAATCTTGATGCCTGTTTCCTTCCCCAGAGAAGCTAAGTTCTATGCTATAATTTGCTCCAATATACCTTCTGGCCCTCTCTCTCTTTCCTTTTCTTCTGGGATCCCAATTATTCTAATATTGTTTCAGTTTATGGTATCACTTATCTCTTGAGTTCTCCCCTCATAATCCAGTAGTTGTTGATCTCTCTTCTTCTTAGCTTCTTTATTCTCCATCATTTGCTTTTCTGTATCCCCTAATTAGTTCTTCTGTCCCATTTACCTTAGCAGTTAGAGCCTCCATTTTTATTGCATCTCATTAAAAGAATTTTTTATTTCAACTTGATTAGATTTTAGTTTATTTCTCCAGAAAAAGATTCTCTACTGTTTTCTATACTTTTATCAAGCCCAGCTACGTATCTTTATAATGGTTATTCTCTTGTTAATGTCCATAACGATTAGGGCCCCTGGAAGTCAGTACTGCCTCTTGTTCTCTTTTTTGAGGTGGATTTCCTGCCTTGTCATTCTGTCCAGAGAAGAATAGATGAATGAGATAACAATATACTAAAAGAGCAACAAAAACCCCAGAGAAATATACACTAAACAAATCAGAAGAGACCCAAAACCAGGGGGAAAAATTATATATATAATCAGACAGGTGAGCAGAATAGAGCAATATGCTGGATTCTGTTTTTATTTTGGTCTGTTTTTTAGAAAGCTAGATTCCAAATTTGTAAGGAAACAAAAGGCTGTATATGTACAAAAATAAAATTAAAGACAATAAAAGGATAGAATGTAATTATAAAAATGGAAATTAAAGACAAGATAGAACAAAAGAAAAAGGAAAAATAACAAAAAAATAACAAAAAGGAAGAGATATAAACAGGGGAATAGAAGATGGCAATACACTATCTCCTGAGTGTATTTTGGTCAGTTTGTTAGAAGAAACTACATCTCAAAATTGTAAGGGAAAAAAAACCCTTATATATAAAAAAATAAAATTATACATTGAGAGGATAGAATGTAACTATAAAGAGGAAAGTTAAAAGAGACCCCAATAAAACAAAACAAAAAGGAAGAAGAAAAATAAAGAATATGACTACACAGGTGACTAGAGCAGATCCTTACACTACAAACTGGTTATTTTTTGGTCTGTTAGAGGAATCTGCATCCCAAAATTTTAAAGAAAGAAAAACATATATACATACAAAAATAAGGTTAAGTACAATAAAGGGACAGAATGTGATTGTAAAAATGAAAATTAAAAGAGATTTTTAAAAAGGGGAAAAATTGAAAGAAAAAGAAGAAAATTTAAAAATTAAAATTAAAAGACTAATGAATCATAGGGGGAAAGTCTTAAGATCTATGTGCTGTAGTCCCCTAGTGCTGGAGTTTTGTGGTTCTCAATCAGTAAAGTTGGTCGTGGCTGGATGTTTTTGCTGATCTGAGGGAGAGGCTGAGTTGGTTCTCAAATGTCTTGCCAAAGGTGGAGTTGCACCATCCTTGCCAGAAGGCCAGGCTAAATAATATGCTCCCATTTGCTCCATCTGGCTTTTGTTTCCCGAAGGCTTTCTGCTCAGCTTTAGAGGATGAGAATGAAAATTGTGGCCACCCATTCTCCAGCCCCTGAGTCAAAAGCTCAGGGCCCCACTTCAGTGTACCCTCAGAAAAAAAGCAATCACTCCTCTCTCACTAGTCTCGGCCACACTCCATCCTCATCCAGCCCTGTGACTGAGCATTTCCATCTCAAACATTTTGAATCTCCAAACCCTGCACCTCCTTTGGCATGCTCCCATACTGCTCCTCCTGGGGGAGGAAGTGGGATCTCGCTCATTCTGCTGCTTGTTGGGCCCCTTCTCTGAAACAGTCACCTGACTGTGCCACAGTTCAACATTTATGGCAACCCTCAGCTGAGAGCCCACTCCTGGATTCAGTGATTGCAGCCAGCTTCCCTGCTCTGATACCTGGGAGTTCTGCCACACTCAGGCACCCTGGTCTTTCTGTGACCCTGAGGATCCTGAGAACACACTGCCCACCCCCTATCTGCACTTAGTTGCCTGAGCAACATCCTTCACTGATGCTGACTTCTAAAAGCTTCAATTTTGTGCCCCATTGCTCTATCACTTGATGGTAGCTGGCTGATGGAGACTCCCTCTGCCAACAGTCTACCCATATATTGCCTCAGTTACCTTCTCCATACCTTCCACCTTGCAGAAAGTGGTCGCTTTTCTATTTGTAGAGTAGCAGTCATTCTTTTCTTTGATCTCCAGTTTAGTTTGCTGGTGTTCAGAATGGTTTGACAGCTATCTAGCTGAAGTCCTGGGAAGAGAAGAAATTAAGATCTCCTACTCCTCTGCCATCTTGGACTGATCTATTGTTTCTATTTCATTTCTGATTTTATTTATTTGGGTCCCTCTTTCATTCTTCATAAGTATTGTTAAAGGTTTATCAATTTTGTGTATCTTTTGAAAGAACCAGCTCTTAATTTCATTGATCCTTTCTATGTTTTCTTTTTTCTTCTTCATTTTTTAGTCTCATGTCATTTATTTTTGCTCTGATTTTATTATTTCCTTCCTTCTACACACCTTGCTTTTTGCCTGTCTAGTTCCTTTGGGTATTAAGTTAGATTGTTTGAGCTTTTTCTTGTTTCCTGAAGTAGTTCTGTTGTGTTATAAACTTTCCCTCAGAACTGCTTTTGCAACATCCCAAAGATTTTGAACCATTTTATTTCCATTTTAATTTGCCCCCATGTATTTTTTTTTTTATTTCTTCTTTAATTTTGTCACTGACCCACTGGTTGTTTAGTAGCATGGTGCTTATCCTCCACGTGTGTTTTTTCTAGTTTTTTTTCTTGGAATTTATTTCATGTTTCATACTGTTGTGGTCAGAAAAGTCTGACATAATTTGAAGCTTCTTAAATTCATTAAGACTTCTTTTGTCACCTAACATGTGATCTATCCTGGAGAATGTTTCTTGTTAACTTACAAAGAATATATTACATTGGTTTTGGATTTCTTCAAATTAGTTTTCTAGCTTTCTCTCTCTCCTCCTTCTGAGACTGCTATAATGTGAATCTTTGTTCACTTCATGTCGTCTAAGACATACCTTCACCTATTCTTGTTTTTTTTGTTTTGTTTTTTTTTTTTCCCATTCTTGTTTTTTAAAATTCTTTTTTTCTTTTGCTGTCCAGCTTGGGTGCTTTACATTACCCTGACTTACATATCACTGACCTGTTCTTCTGCATCCACTAATCTTCTATTGATTCCCTCTGGTGTGTTTTTCACATCAGTTATTGTATTCTTCAACTCTGATTGGTTCTTTTTCATATTTTCTCTTTGTTGAAGTTCTGAGTTCTTTGTTCTTCTCTCCAACCTGGTGAGCCTGTTTTACTTTAAACTCTTTTATCAGGCATATTGCTAATGTCCATTTCATTTAGTTCTTTTTCTGAGGTTTTGTCTTGTTCTTTCATTTGGTGCATATTCCTCTGTCTCCCCATTTTGTTTAACTTTCTGTTTGGTTCTATGAATTAAATGAAATAATTATTTCTCCTAAACTGAGCAAATGGTCTTCTGTATACTCACCCACTGTGTGAACTATGTATGCTTAGTGACTTTTGCTAGCTGGCTGAAGTTGTGGCTAGCATGGACTAGGGGTCCATAATGGGGTGCCTTGTTAGGATGGCTGAAGCTGAAAAGGACATGGTCAGGGGCAGTCCTGAGGCTCTCTGCACAGATGGTGACTTGTCAGGAAAGTTGAACTGAAGTGGGTGCAAGCCAAGAGGTTCCAGAGCTCTCCACACAGTGATTGTCCTAGCAGGATAACTGAAGCTTAAGTGGATTTAAGGTGGGGGACTCATATATTTTCATTCAGAAGGTGCCCTAGCAGGGTAGCTGAAGCTGAAGTGGGTGCAAGCTAAGGGATCCTATGGCTCTATGCACTGAAGGCATCTTGGCGGCATAGACAAAAGGAAGTGAGAAAGGTACAATGTTCCAGGCTCTCCCCACAGAGGGTTCCCTGGTGGGGCAGCTGGAACTGAAGCAGGTGTGAGCTGGGAGCTCTCTGGCTCTCTATGCAGAGGCACCTTGTCAGGACAGGATTGCAATGGTCTAATAATCTTGTAATGTAACAGGAATGAATCTGTGTCAATAGATGAGTCCTAATTGAGTTAAAATATGGACTGCTTATTAAAACGTTGGTAATTTAAATTTACACATGTAAAATTTTAAATGCTCCTTCATCAGCTAGACCATAAAAGTAGACTAAATAAATCTCAACCATCAAAGTTGACTTTAAAAATCAAGCACAATGATCCAAAATCTTTGATCCAAAATTTTTGGCAGAAAAGTGGCTATAGGAGGGAAGTTTATAGCAACTACCTCAAGTAGAAAGAAAAATCTCAAATATATAGCCTAAACTTATACTAAAGATGCTAGAAAAAGAACCAGATAAAATCCAAACCCAGCAAAAGAAAGGAAATAATAAAGATTACATATCTGAGAATAAACTTAACCAAAGAGGTGAAATAATTGTACTCTGAAAACTATTAAACACTGATGAAAGAAATTCAAGACAGCACAAAGAAATGGAAAGACATTCCATGCTCATGAACTGGAAGCCCAAATATTGTTAAAATGTTGATACTATCCAAAGCAATCTACAGATAAAATGCAATCTCCATCACGATATCAACAGTATTCTTCACAAAACTAGAACACACAATCCTAAAATCTGTATGGAAACTCAAAGGATCCCATCAGTCAAAATAACCTTGAAAAAGCAAAAGCGGGAGGTATCACAATTTCAGAATTCAAGTTATATTGCAAAGCAGTAGTAATTTAAAAAGCACGGTGCTTGCATAAAAATAGACACATAGATCAATGGAATTGAGCAGAAATTAGTTATATGGTCAATTAATCTTTGATTAATTGGATACAGGATAAATGACAACACATGGGCCAAAAGATAGTATTTTCAACAACTGGTGCTGGGTAAATTGGACAGTTACATGCAAAAGAATGAAATTGGACCACTCTCTTTCACTATACACAAAAATAAACTCAAAATGGGTTAAACCTAAATGTGAGACCTGAAACCATAAAAATCCTTGAAACGGGCACAGGCAGTAATTTCTCTGACATTGGGCATAGCAACATCTTTCTAGATATATCTCCTAAGGCAATGGAAACAAAAGCAAAAATAAACTATTGGGACTACATCAAAATAAAAAGTCAAGTATTGCATGGTTTCACTTACTTGCGGTGCATGAGGGGTAACCTGGAGGACAGTGGGAGAAGGAAAGTAAATGGGAAGTAGGGTAATCCAGGGAGAGAAATGAAACAACAGAGACTTTGGACACAGAAACAAACTGAGGGACTTGGAGGGAGGGGGATGGAGGGATGGGAGAGCCTGGTGGTGGGTACTAGGGACACCTAAAGCGTGGAGCACTGGGTGTGGGGAATGGGGAATGAATCTTGGAACACCGGAAAAAAAAATTTAAGTAACAATAAAAAAAGAAAAAAAAAGTTTCTGCACAGCAAAGGAAACAATCAACAAAACTAAAAGGCAGTCCATGGAATGGAAGATATTTACAAAAGTACAGCCAATGAAGGGTAATATCCAAAATATAAAAAGAACAGATACAATTTGAGTCAAAACATATTCCCATTAAAAACTGGACAGAAGAGGCGCCTGGGTGGCTCAGTTGGTTAAGCAGCTGCCTTTGGCTCAGGTCATGATCCCAGGGTCCTGGGATCAAGCCCCATATTAGGCTCCCCGCTTAGCAGGAGGCCTTCTTCTCCCTCTCCTACTCCCCCATTTGTGTTCTCTCTCTGTCAAATAAATAAATAAAGTATTTTAAAAAATTGGGCAGAAGACATGAACACACATTTCTCCAAAGACGACACCCAGATGGCCAACAGACACATGAAAAGATGCTCAACTTTACTCAGCATCAGGGAAATGCAAATCAAAACTACAATGAATTATCACCTCACATCTGTGAGAATGGCTAAAATAAAAAGCACAAGAGATAATGGGTGCTTATAAGGATATAGAGAAAAACAATACTCGTGCACTGTTGGTGGGAATGCAAACTGGCGCAGCCACTGTGGAAAACAATAAGAAAGTTCCTAAAAAATTAAAAATAGAACTACCCTATGATCAGCAATTTTACTACTGGTTATTAGTCCCCCAAAACACAAAAACACTAATTCAAAAGGATTCATGCACCCCAATGTTTATTGCAGCATTGTTTACAATAACCAAACTGTGAAGCAGCCCAAGCATTCACCCATAGATGGATGAATAAAGAAGATGTGAGATTTTATTCATATATACATAGGTGTGTGTGTATACACATACATACATGTATACATACGCATATATATAATGTAATATTATTCAACCATAAAAAAGAATGAAATCTTGCCCTTTGCAACGACATGGATGGACCTAGAGACTATGATGCTAAGTGAAATAAATCAGGGACAAGTACCATATGATTTCACTCATATGTGGAATTTAAGCAACAAAACAAATGAACAAAGGAGAAAAAAGAGAGAGACAGACCAAGAAGCATCCTTTTAATTATAGAGAACAAACCGATGGTTGCCAGAGGGGAAGTGGATGGAGAGATGGGTGAAAATAAATCAGTAGAAGTCCAGAGTTGCCCCCAAACTAGAGGGTGGAGCATCCTAAAACTGGCCATCACTCTGCTCCTCCAGTGGCAGACAGCTCAGCCTGTAACACACTCCCATGAACAGGAGGCTCCCAAGACTGAAATGAAATGTGACTTTGTGAACACAGTGTGTGCTCTGGAGTCAGAAACTCTGCCAGTTGTTGGCTGGGTGACTTCAGATGTCTCAGGTGAAGGGTTTCATTGTAAACATTAAGGATTAGATGTTTGTATGTGTAAGGTATGTATTTACTATAAAGACTTATAATAATAAAACTGTATGGTTTTATTACTCCCCTTGTTCCCCACAGTGGCTTGAAATCCCATTCACTGGCTCTTTCTTCTTCTTTTTTTTTTTTTTAGGATTTTATTTATTTATTTGACAGAGAGAAACACAGCCAGAGAGGGAACACAAGCAGGGGGAGTGAGAGAGGGAGAAGCAGGCTTCCCGCTGAGCCGATGTGGGGCTCGATCTCGGGTCTCTAGGATCATGACCTGAGCTGAAGGCAATTGCTTAACCAACTGAGCCACCCAGGCACCCCTGGCTCTTTCTTCTGAGCACCAGACCTCTTGACTTTCCCTTACTATCTAACCCCAATATCTGGGCTTCACTTGTTCACCCTCTATTTGTTTCAAGGCCCTCCATTTAAATAGATTTAGGAATTTTTCTCATTTCTAATTATTAAACATTTATTGAGTGCCTATTCCATAGGACTTTCTCTTCCTCAAGAGTTACAAGGATGATGGAAATACAGTCTCTGGCCTCAAAATCTCTGGAAAATTAGAACTTATTCCAGAATACAGATAATTCCCCTCCCAAAATCATAAGTTTAAAAGTCCTTTAAAATATTCTGAACTCTTCTCAGTTTCTTGGTCCTCCTCTTCCTTTCTTCTTACCTCTCTAAAGTTCCAGTTCTGTGTTATGACATAGATTCTGGAACCTTCATAGGCCACACTCCTGTAGTCTGCTTAGGTCTGATCAACCTAAGTCCCACAGTTCCTCTGCAACGCTCTGCATATTTGTCTACAAGGGCCTCCCCTACATTCAAGTTCATACTCCTCAGAAATAGTGAGCTTGGAGTGTTCTTTTTCTCTTGAACACCCTCTGACAAAGAAATCCAGATGACACAGAAACCACTGAAGACAATACCTGGAAAATGGCAGTCTTGGGTATGGACTGACTCCCTCTCTAAGGCCTCCCTTATCCTACTGACTCAGAAGTCTTCTCTTCAGAGACTTTAACACACTGCTTTACCTTTCTTGCCTGCTTTCTTTCAAATTCAATATCCTTTCTTTCATTGTCATTGATTCCTCTGGGAGCCTGGGGAAAACAACCCACAGTCAACTAAACTCCAGAGTAAGAATATTAATTTTTCCTTTGGTTTCAGGAGTTTGAACTACTAAAATAACCATCCTCTGGAATAATAAGAAAATTCCTTAGTCTGTTATCTCACTTCTGGTAATACTATTGACTTTATAATCTGCCTCAAATATTCCACTTATTTTCCTCATAAATGGAGTGAATCATCTTCTGTCCAATAGCCAGAACTTTTCTGACACTACTCAAAGGGAGTACCAGAAGCTTGATCCAGTATACCACCTGGTTATCCCTTCCTCTTCTAAAGATTAGTTCACATCAGTTATGAAATTCTGACTTGCATGAGAGAGTCCAAACTATTTACCATTCATCTTAGTGGTCCATTAGGAGGAAATCTCTGAAGGTTGTCTTTTTGGGGAAATTTTCTCACATGATCTAATACCTGAAATATCTGGTAGACATTTGCCCAATTTTCCCCAATTGGAGGTGTGTCATTACATCTTGAGATGAATTCACCTACTGCTTTCTTGCAGCACTCTTAATCTTAGTGTAATTAATTTTCTTAACCCTTAATAGTCAATCATCTTCAATATTTTTCCCTGTCACAAGCAGATTTATGATTCCTTTGTTCATTCATTCATTCTCTTCCTCTTTCTTCCTTTCCTACCTCTTTCTCTCTTTCTCTTGCTCTTTCCCCCTTCTTTCTTTCCTCCACTCCTTCCTTCCTTCCTTCTGCTTGCCTGCCTGCCTGCCTTTCTTCTCCCAAATGCTTAGTTTCAGTTTTTAATTAGCCATAGCAAGGTATCTAATTAAGATTTGTCTCTCAAATTATACATAAACAGGTATAGGTTAGGGAGTTCCAGCCTTCTTTCTCCTATTAATCTAAGTAACTTTCATCACAAATAACTGCTGTGTTATCATGAGGGGCTTTGTGGGTGATAACTGAAAGGTCTTTCCCAATGATAAGAAATTTCTGCCCTCTGCTGTGGTTTTCGTTAATATGACCACCTTCAGTCAGAGGCCTCTCAAAGTTTTGATTGCTCGCCCATGTAAAAATTTTTGCATACACATTTTTTATCTGTGCATATCGCACATATATACCAAATATATATACATATATAATAAACATACTACTGTATGAATGTTTCAAGACAGAAAAATCTAGAATTTTAAAGTTGTAATATGAAATTACACAAAAATAGAACTATATTTTTTTCTCACACCCCAGAGGATTTCTTTGCATATCACTGAATTCCTCTAGCCTTCTATCTGTAGAGAGTAAGGGATTCAATTGGTCACATTTTCCACTCTAAATCAAGGGTAGACAGCAATTGAGGATCTTAGTATCTGACCAAAAGGACGAACATAAAAAAATGGGCAGGGAAAGGAATGTGGGGACAATAAGATGAAGAACATAAAGGAAGAAAGGAGTTCAGGTAGCAGGAAAGAGGGCAGAGGAGATACATCTATGTGGTGAAAACAGTAAAACGGTCACCAGAAATCGTCTCTGATAATGACCAGGTCTAAACAAGCTGGCTTACAAGTGAGGTTTTGTTGCAGAAATAACTCTGGCTGTCATCCTGACTCTACTGGGACTTGCCATTCTGGCTATTTTATTAACAAGATGGACACGGCGCAAGCAAAATGGTGAGTAACAAGTCAAAATGAAAGTTCCCCGTGAAAGTCACAGTGGAAGGGATGCCAAGACTCAGTTTTACTTCATTTCTACCTATTAGATAAATACAGAGTTTGCTGATGTTCTGGGAATCCATTTCAACACATGAGTCAAAGAATCTTTGACCTATTAGTAATTTCCCCTGCATTTTTAAACTCCTAAACTTCACATTACCGGTAATGTCAACTCCCCCCAAAAAGTAGATGGAATTTAAAAATAGTAATAACAAGAATACTCTAAAATTATCTGAGCTCCAAGGGAAATTATCTAAGGAATAAAAAAGGGAAAGATACCACTAGCTAGTAGACACCACTAGCTAGTATTATGTCAAAAGAATTCAAGAATTTTAGTGACTTAATACTACAGAGATGATCAGAAGAAACAAATATAGAGTAGTATTTGTCAATGAAACAAAGATGGGGTTCATGTAGGCAATGACCTATTTCTGTGCCACTCCTTTATAGTCAGCTGCATCCCCACCACCCTCTATCTCATCTCAGCAACTATAAGCCCTCAGAGAGTAAGTGCGGAGGGACAGGTAGAACTGGGCTGGCTGCAGGTGCTGGGAAGAGGTAGGAACCAGTAATACATCATATCAAGAGGACCACCTTGGGAGCACACAAGCACAGTTTAGAGTGAGGAGAGATGGGTCAGGAGAAAGAATACCTCTCACAAGTAGTTAATACTAGTATTTTTGCTTGATTCTTCCACAGAAATTAATGTCTCAAGATACAGTTCAGAACAAAGTAAGTACTTAGACCCAGGAGAAAAGGAAAAATAGAAAGCATAATGGAATTTCCTTAAGTCATGGACCAAGTCTGCCTTGTTTACCATTGTATTCCCAGCACTTTGTAAAGTGAATCATTCCATAAAATGAACTTCTAATTTACTCGAAGAAATCCACCAGAGGTTTCTATGCAATCCTGACTGCCAAACTGAAACTGGGTAGAATAAACTAATAGGGAATAAGTCTGCATGATCCTGAGGCTCTCTTCTGATGCCTCTTGTGGAACAGCAACAGGAATACCAAGTCATGAAAACAGCAGACTCCTCGGGCAAGGGAATAAAAGGTCTAAATCTGGTAGTGAAGAGGGTCTCAGCAAGGCGGCTAGGTAGAAGAATCAAAAGTAGCTAGGAATAATAAGACTACACACAACTAAGGTAATTACGATTGAGAAAAGCACCAAGTTCAAGATATGAAGAGATGAAGCAGCTTTTCCATGGCAATGTTTAGTGAGATGCCAAAATTGCTGAAACATAGCCCAGGATTAGTAAGAGAAGGAAAACAGGAGCTAAGTTCTGGAACACCAATAAGGAAAAGCAATTTGAGGTCCTTTCTGATTACTGTTTAATCTAGTGAAACTGAAACTCATCATCTTCTCCAGCTATGCAGTCCTTAGTTTCTGCAAAGTAAGTTAATTTTCCCATCATCATTCATTACTGGGAGTTCCTCTCTTCATTAGCCCTGAGTCTGAAAGCCTCACTCCTTTTCAAGAAGCAAAACCATGAAGCACTCTCTTCTTTTTACTCCAGGTGCTGGTCTTCTGGACTATGAGGATGGTAGAGGTAAATAGATTAGGAACTACTACAGAATTAATGAAGAAATGTGTTCCATGCCATAAGGTCTATCTTTAGAGAACCAAACAAAAGGCTCATCTCCCTTTGAGGAGGGAATTTGTTAGGTCAGCACAGCTTTTATTATTATAATATCCAACTGCTAATCTACCTTTCTAGGCACATATATACCTTATGTGATTTACACTTTTGTCTCAGAAAAGACAAATATGTCCCCTTCCTAAGACATTAAAAAAAAATTCTTTCCAACTCCTGTTTATGCCAAGATCTTGGAAAGGCTAGAGAAACTTCTCTGAAACAATTTCCTAGATGTATAAAATAGGGAAAAAGTACATAATTCATGGGTCATCACGAAGACTGCATAGTATACATGAAAAGAAACAGCTGTAAAACACAATAGGTGAGCACAACTTATATTATCTTCATTTTCGAAGATGAAATTGATATTCGAAATGTTAAGAGACTTACCCAAATGCAGCTAGGAAAAAAAGGAGTTGGATAGCAAATCCAGGTGGCTGTGGCCCTGAGTTCAGTACTCATATTCTCACATGACACTACCCCCACTTGTTTAAAAAAAAATAGGCTCACTTTAAACTGAATTTCAGTATTTATTATTAATATAAATCTAATTAATTAATATTAATCAAATCAGGACATTTAGTCTGACATGACACAAAAATTATGATAAAGATTATTTGAAATTAAACATACAGAAATCTAATGGTTTTGAAGTAGCTTCCAAGGCACCCTACTTTTTTGTAGGGACACACACACACACACACACACACACACAGATGCACACACATACACACTATTCAAGCATAAAGATTCTATTTCCAAAAGGAGAGAGGAGACAGCTTGGTCACTCTACTTGCTGTCATGCCCCACACTTGGCCTCTTGGTCCATGCCTCCTCCTCTTACTTCTATGACTGATCTGTCCAGAACAGAATGAGGAGCCATGCCATCCTCTCTTTCTTTCCAAATGGAATCCAAGGGGAATGGGAACATCTAGGAAAGAAACATCTAGCAAAGGAGAAAAATCCTAATAGTTGGATTTAGATATGATGAAATATTTCTTGATGAGCTGTTAGTAAACTTAATCTGTTTTTTTTTTCCCCTCCAAAAGATGTTTCTTCTCAGAAATCTAAAAGAGGAAGAGGTAAACAGATTTTCACCTAGTAAGAAAATAATGTAGACATAGTTGTCTAAGGTAGAATCTCAATATGTTTTCACCCTGTCTTTTAGGATTCCGGCATTTGTATTCAACAGAAAGTGGTAAATAAATTAGATATTATATTGTTAAGAAATTGATACAGACATCTATTTATGATAAATTAAGAATCTTATGTTTTTCCCTCAATCCTCTAGATACTTCATATGATGATCAAGGTAAGTACAATTAGATATTAGGGTAAAATTAAAGGAAAATCAAGGTGTTTTTTTTTTTCTGTTATAACATGAGTGGCTATAAAACCTAGGAAAAAAGACAGGAAACCAAAGTAATGTACAGAGGATTCTGAGAAGTGTTCAAAAATGTTCATCTTCATACCATGAGGTATCTTTTCCCCCAGTACCATCCAGTTCCTCTTCTATTCACTTCCTAATTGACTAAAAGTAATCTGCGTACTCAAGATATATTCAATATCCCAGAGCTCAGGAATGTTAGCCACCAAGTGTGCCTTTTTTAATATAAATGTTAAGAAATGGAGGAGTAAATCCCTGAAAATTCATCACAAGGTTTGACCGGTGCACTGAAATTCCAAGAGGGCAAAGAGGGCCTACCTTGTCTACTGTTGTCATTCACATCTCATGTTTCTTGGAAAACAAACCTTGTTAGAATAGTCAGTCGTCACGACACTGCATTAAAGCAGTGCAAGAAGCTACCTGAACGTGAGAAATGTAAGGGTACATAGATAAGTAAAATGCAAATATACACAAAGAAAAGGAGAGCATTAACATGCATTCAATACCTCCTATGCGCTAGCCACTGTTGTGGACGTTTTTCATTTTATTTTAATATCTACAAATGACCCTGTGAACAACAAAAAATAAAGCCTCTGTGGCTGCTCAAGGTCTCTACAATTTAGCCTACAGGTTGCTTTGGGACAAATTAGAGTGTTCCTTTCTCTAAGCAAATGCAGCCCCACTCAAGGACACTGCTGGGATTTCGGTCCCCAAATCCCTCTGTACAGTGAACAACCTACGCATCCACAATACAGTGGTCCTGAAGATATAGGAGGGGTAGTTCACTCTTAATATGTCCAAAACCCAAGTCCTGATCCTGTTATATACAGATCTGGGCACCGGCATTCCCCCGATTGCTCAGGCCATCCACCTCTAACTTCTCTCTCTCACTTTCCTCAGACAATCCACCAGCAAATCCCAGCCCCGTTACTTTCCCCTTATATTCCAAATTAGATCACTTCTCATCATGATGACAACCTTAGCCCAAGCATCAACATCTCTTCCCTGAACTACCTTGAGTGACCCCTAACTGGTTTCTTTCTTCTCTAGCCCTCTTATAGTCTGATTTCTTCATCAGTAAGGATAATCCCTATCAAGCACTTCTTAGATCAATTAACTTACTACACATCGTTATCCCTAATTTGTTATCCTCAACTAGAGAAATGTAAGCATGAAAATGTTAGTGACTTTCCCTCAGCTAAAGAGCTTGTAAGTGACTCAACCTGATAGAAATACAGAATTGTCTGACTCTAGATTTCATGCACCTTATTTTCACACAATTTAGTAGTACCTTACTGATTTCCTGCTATGGCTCTTCAGTGTAGACTCTGCAATCTTAGCTTTTTTCTATTCCACGCTACTCTTGCATTCTTAGGGAAAACTTGGATCAGTAAGCATTTTATTGTGGTCTAAATAAGCCATAACTTAAAATTCATAAAGCCAAATGACAACGTAGTTCTTCGATTTCCCGGTCACTCTAAAGTAACCTTATGAAGCTCAACCATCTTGTTTCTAAGTTTCCAAGCTCTACCAGTCTGCCTTCTATCATTTCTGGACATGGAAATATAAATTTGCTGGTCAGATGGAGACTACAAAAATTCTCTCACAGGAAAATATTGGGCAAAGTCATTATATCAGTTTAGATGCGTGAAATTTAGTACTTAAATGTTGATATTTAAATATATTACAGGTTGCATATTAAATGTGCCATGATAATTCACAAATTTTGAAAGTCACTGAATTTATTTTTAATGTCATTAAGTTTTACAGCAAGTGTAAATAAGGCACATTTGGTATTTTCTTGGTATTTTCTGTTTTTAAAATATCCACAAAACAAAGAGAAACAAGAAATAATACTGTAAACAAAAAAGTTTTGTGTGTCTTGGACTTATTCCCATCACAATGACACCCAAGTATGGCAAGATGTATTCATTTCAGAAAGGGGATGAGAAAAGAAAAAAACACGTTGTCTTTACATTTCCAGGTAGATTTTTACCTATACATCAGTAAAATATCAAATTAGACCATCTTGCAACATATTTCGTCATTTCCAGAGTGTTGGTATATTTATTTTTACACTTTCATGGAAATAATAGTGATAGTATTACAAGTTTTCATGTAATTTGCTTTGTCTCTCTCTAGATCCTTTAAACTATGTTTCCACGACATTACTAAGTTTTAGGTTATAGGATGCACATCCAATCACTACGTGTGTGTGTGTCTGTGTGTGTGTATTCATTATAATTTGCCATCTCTTCATTAAGCTTGAATTTTCAATTAGTTGAGTAAATATTTTGCCATTTTTTTCTCTTACTTGGTCTAAACTTATAACTGCTATGTTCTTCTGTTTCAGTGTTTCTTTCCACATATAGCTATTATCTCTTCTCACTGTGTATTTACCTTTATTAACCTTTGCCTGCTTTTTCATGTCATTTGACTCATAAATTAAGTCATGAGAAGATTTTGCCTCCAGGTTCTTGCCTACTTGGATATTTGAGGGCATTGATTGGGTAATCCTCTGTGATGGTATTGAAACTATAGAAAAATAAAATTCAAACTGATTTTTCTTGGTTTTATTTGTGTTTTTAGAGGGATGCAAAGGAGATTACAGTAAGTACTCTCTTGTTTTTCAACAAAAATTTACTTCCCTAGATTGTAAATGCAGAGAAAAGAGAAATGCCATCAGTTCATATGAATACCAAGTAACAGATAAAGTCTCCTAGTGCTGGTTTAGGATAGTCTGTCATTAACAAACTGTCTGCTTCCAAACTTGGTCTGCTGGTTTCCAAACTGACTGAGAGGAAAGAAAAGAAAAAGAAGAAGAGGAGGAAATGATGAGTGACAGAAAAGGGAAGTGATAGAAAGAAAGGAGGGGAAGAGGAAAGGGGAAGAAAGGAAAGGAGTGGGAGAGGGATTAGAACAGACAAATGTAAGCCACAAAGTTTCATAGGAATAGCATCTGTCTACTAAGATGGAAGGGATGAAGTTGGTGGGAGTGGCTTCCGGTACCCACCACCAAGTCAGTAGGTCTCCCTGGGCCCGGGCTGCCTCCTGAGAGGAGGTCACAGTGATTGATAACGCAAGGTCAGTGATCCAAATTCTGATGACTGACCTCATGTTTCTGTGTGTGTGTGTTTTAGCACCATCAGCCAACTCCTTAGGTAAGTTCCTTGTGGCTTTTCTACTATCATCTAGTTTGCACGTCCTGTATAGTTTCTGTATTTTTTTTCTATCTCTCAAAGAAGTTTTTAAAGTACAAAAATAATTGACACTTGTAAATCTGTACCCTAGATTTGACAGCTGATATTTTGCCATATTTCTCAAGAGACAGATAATATAGAAATCTGTTTTGTCCCCCCATCTCTAAACATGTTCCACTCTCCCCACTTCACAAACTCTTATAAATGTACCATAAATCCTGTAAGTTTATTTTCATCTATTTATACAATTTTTATGGATCACTAAATACATAGTATTTTTGTATATATTTATTTAAAAATTTTACTAAAATGACATCATTCTGAAAGTACCACTATGACTTGCTTTTCCTCCCAAAATAGTGTAATATTGAAAACATACAGAAAACCAGATTATGCATTTTAATTGTTAAATAAATATCCCAATTTATGAACATATTTTTTCTATTCTTTCTCCTACTGATCTGTTCTCAATGTGTTCAATTTCTGCTATCATAAATAATGCTGCAAAATCTCCTTAAGTAATTTAAAAAATAGTTTATCCTGGGTACATACCCTGAAATGGGATTGATGAATCACAGTGCATATGAACATTTATGTAATTAAAGCACATTTTTATTTTACTAGCTGTTGTTTAATTGAATCCACATAGGAGGCACACCAAAATCTGTAAAAGTTTCCCATTTTCCTACATCAATAACCCCAATTTTGTCATATTTTCACCTTATCGCCACTTGGATTAGTGTAAAATTTTTAATTTGCATTTTTCTGCTCACTCCTGAAACTGAGTATCTTATATGTTCACTACCTACTTATGGTCTCACCTTATATAAACTGTTCATTTAGTTTACCCATTTACCTATTAGGCTATTGATTTGTAGAAATTCTTTGTAATCATGAAAGCTAATTTTTTATATTTTGTTAAATATTTGCGAATATCTTCTCCAATTCTCTTACTTTTAAACTTTTTATTATGTTCAATTAGCCAACATATAGTACATCATTAATTTTTGATGTGGTGGTCAATGATTCATTAGTTGCATATAGTACCCAGTGCTCATCACAACACATGCCCACCTTAATACCCATCAAGATTATCCCAACCCCCCACCTTCTCCCTTCTGTAACCCTCAGTTTGTTTCCCCAGAGTCCAGAGTCTTTCATGGTTTGTCTCCCTCCCTGGTTTCTTCCCAGTTTTCCCTCTTTTCCTCTATGATCCTCTGCCCTATTCCTAAATTTTTATGGTGTCTCTTGACATTTACAAGGCCCATTTTCCCTCTTCCCCACCCACACACAATTAGTTGTCAATCTTTTGCTTTCTTTTAGATTTTGTGGAGTTTCGGGGTTTTTTTTGGTCTTTCTGGTCTGGATACAACATAGATGTTATTCTACATCCTAACAGCTATTAAGTTTCTCTTTCCACATACAGGATGTTAATCTAAATGGAGGTTTTTACATTTGGGATTTTTTTTATTTGTTTGTAAATAATATAGATAGGGGTTTAATTTTCTTCTGAAAAACCAATTGTTCCAACTGAACTTAATGACTCATGCATTCTTTACCCACTGATTTGTAATACCTCTTTTATTTTATGCTTAGTTTTTCCATGCATTTTCTCTCAGTGAACTTTTGTCTTTTGCTCAATAGATACTAAGTTGCTTCCATTACTAAAGTTTTATGACATTTACTATGAGGAATGACACACTTTTTCTCTTTGTTGCTGTTTCAGAAATGCTTTGCCTATTCTTGGACCTTTATTTTTACACAAAATTTAGAATCCATTTCTCAAGTTTGTATGAGTCACAGTAGGACTTTATTGGAATTTCATTGAGTCTGTATATTATAAAATCAATTTTCCTATTCATTAATATAATGTGTCTTTACTCAAATCTTCTTATATGCCTTTCAGTAATGTTCTACAATTTTCTCCAAAAGGTCAAGGGCATCTTTTGTTAGATTACTATGCACATATTTGTTTTTGTTTCTGTTGTGAAAGATGTTTTTTTTCTGCTGGATTTTACAGACAATTACTGCTGCTATGTAAGTTGTATGTTGTATTGTTAAGAGTAGATTTTTTATGTAGCCACCCTGCCAAGCTCTAGGACTTTGACTAATTTAGAGTCTTGGATTTTGTATATAGAAAATCCTATCTGCAAAAACTAACAATTCTGAGTCTTCTTTTCAGTTCTTAAACTCTCCTTATCTTACTATTTTGTCCAAAATACCCAGCACTAATACCAGCAGTGATCACAGGCATCTTTCTTGGTATCTGACTATAGTAAGAATGCCTCTGTTTTCACCACCAAACATGATACTTGCTTCCATTTGGCAGCTCCCTTTTATTGGATTAAGAAAACTCCTATTTCTAGTTTGGTAATCAAGAAAATCTTATTAAGAATAAGTACTGAATAATTTTAATTAATGCTTTGTTGTATTTAGTGGCATAAAATTATTTTATGATTCTAAAAATTTTTCACTGGATCTATGGATATTTCCTATTTTAAAAAAAACATTTTTTTAAATTTATTTGAGAGAGAGAGAGATTGTGAGAAACAGAGCACAAGAGGAGGGCGATACAGACTCCCTGCTGAGTGGGGAGCCACTGGAGGCTCCATCCTGGGTCTCTGGGATCATGACCTGAGCTGAAGGCAGACCCTTAACTGACTGAGCCACCCAGGCGCCCCCTAGATATGTGCTATTTTTATTCCTAGTATCACTGACTGGGCTTGTGCTTTCTTTCTTTGGTCATCCATGCCAAAGATAGTTGTTATTATTTATTACTCTATTCGAAAATCAATTTTGGTTTGTTGAGTATCTACTAATTATTTTATTACTTTCTCTTTTTATCTTTAGTATTTTCCTTCTATTTTTGTTCCTTTTTCTAGTTTACTATGTGAAACCCTTCATTAATTTTCAGAATATCTTATTTTCTAATATAAATATTTAAGTTCACTCTAAGTTCATCTGCTATTTTTATTGTTAATTATAAATTATATTGATTTACAAGTGTGGTGTGTGTGACTTAGATTCTTTGAAATGTGTTGAGACTTTTGATGCTTTGTAAAAAGTACACTTACAAAGAAAATTTTTTATTGGTTGGGTCAAGATTTTACCCACATGGGGTGCCTGGGTGGCTCAGTTGGTTAAGCGACTGCTTTCAGCTGAGGTCATGATCCTGGAGACCTAGGATCGAGCCCCACATCGGGCTTCCTGCTCGGCGAGAAGCCTGCTTTTCCCTCTCTCTAGCCCTCTGTTTGTGTTCCCTCTCTAGCTGTGTTTCTCTCTGTCAAATAAATAAATAAAATCTTAAAAAAAAAAAAAGATTTTACCCACAGTTGTACTATTGGCCCAAGCTTATTGACTTTATTATTCAAATATTCTCTATTGCTATTCTTTTGCGATAGATATACTAGCTTCTCACAGATACATTTAAGTCTCCAAATATAATTGCCTCCTTCTAATGTCATTTTTCTTTTTAATACTTTCCATTTTTCCTTTGCATATTTTGATTTTTGTTAGATATATACAAGTTGTAATTGTTCTTTTTTTACATTTTGCTTGTTTACAATGATCCCATGTCCACCCATAGACTCATGAACACTTGTGGCTAAATTTTACATTATGATACCAGTATTGCTCCAAAACTTTGTTGTAATATGTATTTCCCTATTATTTAATTTTCTATCCTTTTATTTTCAAACTTACAGCTTGTTTTCTCTCATTTGCCTCTTTTTTAAATAGCATATTGCTTGACTCTGTTCACATTAACAATTATAAAATTTTGTCTCAGATAAATTTGTCCATTTTACATTTATTATATATTGCTGATATATTTCACCTCAGTTCTGCCCATTTTATTGTTTTCTATTTATCATGTTTTATTATTTTTTTTTAAATCTTCTTTCCTACTTTCTGTGGGATTGTTAGATTTTTTTGTTCCTTTTGTTTTGCTTTACCTGTATTGGTAGATTTTATTTTATTCATTCTTAGATTTTTAGCATCCATACTACTTGATTTTTCTTAAAAAAAACTTTTTTTTCTTTCTTTAAGACTAGGCAATAACCTCTTTGACTATCTAGCCTTTCAACATCTTCCATGTTGTTCCATAGTATGATTTTTTTTAAGATTTCATTTATTTATTTGACAGAGAGAGATTGCAAATAGGCAGAGAGGCAGGCAGAGAGAGAGGAGGAAGCAGGTTCCCCGCCGAGCAGAGAGCCCGATGTGGGACTCAATCCCAGGACCCTGAGATCATGACCTGAGCCAAAGGCAGAGGCTTAACCCTCTGAGCCACCCAGGCACCCTATAGTATGATTTTTTAAAAAAATATTTTTTTACTTTATAGCCAATAGATTTATTAAAATATGTCACTATTTTCTCTGTTTATAATTTTTTTCTATATCCTGTGTCTTCTTCTCTTTTAATTCTTACCCAGGTACAATCCTTTACTTGTTTTTAATTCCCCATATGTATGTGGATATAGCTTTACTTCACACTCAGCCTTAATGATTATTTTTAAAAAATGAGAGTTTAGCTGAGTATATAATTAACATTTCTTTTCTCTCAAGACTTTGCAGATTTATTTCGTTTTTTCTGGCATTTCTTATTGTTGTTTATAATTTTTTACTAGTTTGATGATTCCTAAGAAAATATGGTTTTAAGATTTTCTCTTTATCCTTGTATTCTTCATTTTAATTATGAAGTCTCTGGGTGAGAGATTAACTTATCTTCCTCAAGATTCGAGATTTTCTGTTCTTGGACTCTAATCTCTAATTATAGAAAATACTTGACATTAACTGTTATGTATATATCCCATGTTTATACCTATGTCTACATACATCTATCTAACAAACTATAGTTTCTCCTCCTAAGATTACTATCAAATATATGTAAAGATTCCCCTCTCATCTTTCAGGTCTGGTAATTTCATCTTTATTAATTATGTTAGTCTGTGATCCTATAATAAATAAATCTTAAAATCTCAGC
>PITA01022486.1:0-30257 GCA_004023965.1 Spilogale gracilis | reverse complement strand
AAAAAAAAAAAAAAGTATAGATGATCCTGCCATTCTATATACTGAATATTCAGAATGTGCTCCACATCATCTATTAAAATTGAAGCTCTGGGGCGCCTGGGTGGCTCAGTTGGTTAAGCGACTGCCTTCGGCTCAGGTCATGATCCTGGAGACCTAGGATCGAGCCCCACATCGGGCTCCCTGCTCGGCGGGAACCCTGCTCCTCCCTCTCTCACTCCCCCTGCTTGTGTTCCCTTTCTGGCTGTGTTTCTCTCTGTTAAATAAATAAAATCTAAAAAAAAAAAAAAAAAATTGAAGCTCTGATTTGCCATTAACAGGTTATATATTTGTTTTCCATGAGAGAATTGATGATATATTTGTACCAAACATTCCCACGGTTATTAATCCTACTTGTGTCCAGTGACATTTGTTTGCAGGGTAGCCTGCCCTTGTTGGCGGTGTCGTCTGAGTGGGTGGAACAAGGCAGACACATCAGCCTACATCTGTGAACTTATCTTTGAGAAAGATGATGAACAATCTGACTTAAAATTTCCCTTCCCCAAGAACAGTTCTGATACCATCCATATGCCTGCTACATAGGATTAGGGTTAAATTTCCCTTTGGCCTTGGAAATGAACTCCTGTCCTAGCTTTGAGATCACAGCTGCCCTGGGAAAGTAAGCGTGATTGTTCTGATGTGTGTGTTTGCATTCCTGTCGTAGGCCGTCACCTTGAACTGTGCCCACAGTTTCTGCTCTTACTGTATCAATGAGTGGATGAAGCGGAAGGTAGAATGCCCTATTTGTCGGAAGGACATCAAGTCCAAAACTCACTCCCTGGTTCTAGACAATTGCATTAATAAGATGGTAGATAATCTGAGCTCAGAAGTGAAAGAACGACGGATTGTCCTCATTAGGGAACGAAAAGGTGAGTGGGTATGAACAAGAAGGTGAGTTCCTTCAACAGAAGACTGACAAACTTAAGCAGATTTTTTTGATTTGGGAAGAGAGTCGGCTAAATGATTCTTAAGCTAAAGAAGAGGAGGGAGAAATGAGAAAAAAAGAGAGTTAAGGTAATGAACACTGTAAAAAGAGTTGAGGGAGAATGGACTTGTGTACTTGAGCAGTAAGGAAGGGGGAGACTTAAGTGTATGTACCTTGGTCATGGATGTGAGCAGAAAACACAAGGTCAGAAGGCTTGTTGTACTGATCACTAGATGGTGCCGTTGTTCAAGACAGTTCAGTTGCTGTCCAGGTGTTGGCAAAAACCTTGGGTTGGGTACACAGTTAAGCAGTAGGAGATGAACAAGTCAGATTGACAAATTGGAGAATGCTTGATGAGAACACAAATTGTTAGTAAGACATAGCTTAATTACACAAATTGGACATAATGTTAAATTAGATACATTTAATCTTTGGGGATCCTAATATGTTTACCAGCTTGTCTCCCAGTTGGAGAGAATTTGGATAAAGAGATTGGGGAAATCGGTGGGTGAGTTCCCCTAATGAACCATGCTTCCTTGATGAATATCCATTTATTCAGCCAAGTGATCTCATCATCCTTGGAGCTTGCTGTGTTGAAGGTTGCAGAGCCCCTCCACTTGAGACTTAAATGTCCTTGTGGCAAAAGATGCATCCTGGGGCAAGGCACAAGGAAGCTAATGTAGAAAAAAAAGGATTGGTTATTGGCCAGGGATAAGAATGCATCGAAGCAGGTTGGATCCAGTCATCAAGTTCGGTCCCTCTAATAATCCAGCACAACACCACTTTCTGGGAGAGCATCAGAGCCAAGGTGCTGTAATGTCAGTCAGCTGCATACAAAGGCCAAGTGGAGAAGAACACCCAGAAGCTCACTGCCCTCACAGGTGCTTCCCACCACCTGGCCATCGGTAACACATACTCATACGTGTCTCTGGATGTACCTTTCTCCAAGTCCAGAGAAACTGAAGGCCTAGAAGCCACACTAAGAGTAGGATCTTCTGTCCGCTGCTTCCTTCCTGCAAGCCCTTCAGCCGATGTCAGCCACTTTGAGTGGGGCCGGGAATCTGCCGCCAGTCTGCAGGCTGTGCCATGACCCTGGCGCTCGGCTGGTCGGCTGGAGCGGAGGCAGCAAGCCTGTGCAGAGCTAGGTGAAGCATCTGCTGAGCAGGAAGTGGGGTTGAGCCTCTTGCCAAGGAAGGCATTCTGACCTCTGGAAGGCTGGGGCAGGTCTCAGGTGGTTCTTTGGAACCCAGTGTTTTCCACGTTCTTGACAGCTGTGTGCTCATAGATTTTGTGGCCGGTTTGGGCCCTCCCAGATCTTTTACCTCACAGGAGCCACTAGATTCTAGACAGAATCCCATTGCTCTTCCCCTCACTTCTCACTCTGTACACGGGAATAAAGAGATACATACGGCATTGTCACAGCTCCCACAGCAGTCTGTGGAGGATGGAGAAAGGCAAGTAGGCAGTGGGACGAGTTCCAGGCCAGGGTGCTGGGACATTGCAGAGGAGCATGCAGTTTAGCCTGGGCACATGGAGATATAGTAGAAAGCTTCATGGAAGAACTGTCATTTGAACTGAGTCTTAAGGTTCCCAGGGCCGGACCTTTCCAAGCAGCTTTCCAAGAGGCTGTAGGACAAAGCACAGAGGCACAAGAAGTTATAATGTCTTCCTAGCAGTGCCCCCTCGTAGCCCATATGTGACAGAATGTCTAGTGGTGCCAGAGCAACCTGAGGACAGCCACGACTTAGGAAGTGTCCACTGAGGTGTGGTGAATGCCTTCTGAGAGGAGCAGTGACCTGGGACCCAGATTTAAACCAGGTCAGCCTTTGAGCTGGAGTGTATTTGGGTGGGGGTGGGAGCTGGGGGTAGGGAACACCCGTGTACTTTCTTCAGTTGTGCCTGCAAGTGTGATAGATGGCTTCTTGTAACACTAGAAAGGGAAGGAAGAGCCCTGTGTCCTAAGTTCACCTCTGGCTCCCCTCACACAGAGTTATATCTGCAGAATAAATCACACAAACCCCTCTTTTCCCTCCAGAGGCTACAGAGGGTGCCTCACTGCCTTTTTGGTAACCCTCTAGCCTGTGCAGTGAACTGAAGCAGCCTCCCCACCACGCTCCCCAGCCAGGAGGGGAGCTGACACCGGTCTCCGTTTCCGTGGTTATCACAGTGAATGCAGCTCTGAGATGTTCTCCAGAGACAGATAAAAGGTTCTGAGTCCCAATTTAGGGAGACGTCTGCCAGAGCCATCAGTGGCTCCACTGGTCTGCAGTGTGAGGCTTAGAGAAAATTCTCAGTTCAAATACCAACCTTCCTTGCCAACTGAAAGCTGCTTTAATCCCCAGTGCATGGGAATTTTAAAAAGGACCAGACTTAGGATCTGGGAACTGGGATTGGCAAGACTGTAATTGTCAGAGATTGGATACCACGGGAGGGTTGTTTGCCTCCTGGACAGGGATTGCTTTTACCACAGATTCAGGGAGGGAAATCTGTCTGTCGTGTGTGGCAACGTAGGGTGCTGATTCCACCAAGAGCAGCCCCATTCCAGGGCTCCCTGGCTGGTGGTTGTCTTCTCGTTCCATATCCCTATGGGAAGAGTGATGCCTCATGACTGATGAGCCACTGATCCTCATAAATTCTGTGAGGCCAGATTATACAGAGGAGAGGAGCAGAATGCTCGGTTACTAGATTCTGTGTTAGAAAAAGGGTGCTCTGGAGCTGGGGCAGATAATAGCCTTCTAGTAAGTGCTTGTCACATGAGTCATTGTGGTTCTCTGGGATGTTGACATGAAATTTTCTGAAGGGAGGACATTTTTTTTGACATTCCCTATAGAGGATCTCCCTCTGGAGCTGGTGAGGTGCTAGAGCGGAGTCTTCTGTCAGCTATTCCCCCTCCTCTCTTTGTTCTGTTCTCATTAAATGTTGGTTGGTTGACAGAGTGTTAACAGTCTTTCTTTTAGCTTTCCCTAGCAGTTTCTTTGGGTTGCGCTCAGAAAAGAAGAAAGCGAATTATCTAGAAATAAAATCTTGTTGGTCCTTTAGAATAGTGATTTCCAATCCAGGGGCTTTTTCAAACTACATTCCTTGGCTCCCTTGATACGATTACATTGAACCACGGCTACTGGTGGGAGTGTGCTGTGGCCTTTATGTATGCTGAGGTGAGGAGAAAGGTTATGAACCACAGCTTCCCTGGATCTGTGACACAGAGGCCCCTGCAGAGGCTGAGGGTCTCTAGGAAGGTAGACTCAGGTCAGACCACAGGGCCTGTGGCTCTTGCCAGTTTCCTGTAGGCTATGAGGAGAGTGATCCAGACATGGGACAGGAGAAATTGACAGTCACTTAAGAGAGTATCTGCCTGCCACGCTGTAAGGTTTTCCTGGATAATGCCCAGCCCCCTCTGCTGAAAGCCAGAGCCTCATAAAGAAGATGTGGGCATGGCCGCAGTAACAGTGTCTGGCAAGCTGAGCTCATCCACAGAGCATACTTGTTAGCAGGTACTTTGAATCCACCCAGTTCTGCCCCTAGAGAATCTGAAGGGTCATGCAATGAGGTCAGCATGCCTGCCTGGCACAGGACAGTTCATCTAGGGGACAGTGGCTCTCAGCAAGGTACACATGGGCTGGGATGTCCACAGGCATATGCTCAAATAGTATGTAACACTGAACTCTTGAAAATTTTTGACTTTTAGAAACTCTTGCTTTGCAAAATCGTCATGGATAGAAATTTAGTAGACTTGTTACTAGAAGCTTTTTTTTTTGTATTTCTACATCGCCATCTCCCATTTTGCTCCTTATTTTTCCTTTTCTTCTTTTTTTGTCTGTTGTCCTTTCCTTGTCCCTTGATGGGTGTCACCCTCCCCATCACCCTTACGGCATCTCAGAATACGTAGTTGGAAACGACAAGGACAGCACAGGAACTGCCCCCACCCCCCATGGGAGAGGGGACTGAGATCAGAGTAGAGGTCAGCTGTGGAATTAATTACAGTGTGTGGAGTAGCAGTCCATGAAGGCCTAGAATCTCACATTGCTTACCAACTCTAGAGTCCTTTAGACTTTCTTTTTTTTTTTTTTAAGATTTTATTTATTAGAGAGAGTGCATGTGCACAAGCAGGCCAAGGGCGTGAGGAGAGAAACCCAAGCTAACTCCTTGCTGAATGCGGAGCCTGACGCATGGAGCCTGAGGCAGGGCTCTTTCCCACCACCCTGAGATCATGACCTGAGCAGAAATCAAGAGTTGGACACTTGACTGACTGAGCCACCCAGGCGCCCCTTTTGTCTTCTTAATGATAAAATAGAGTTATTTTGGTTCTCTAAAAAAATGGATTCTCCCTTCCCAAGCATGTAACTTTATGATTTGCTTTGTAGACATATACTTTCAGGAACTTATTATAGAGGACCACCTGTGTAAATACAGAGGAGTGTTATTAACCAAAGCAGATTTTCCTTGAGAGTTTCTTGGTTTCTTTCTTCTTTTTTTTTTTTTTTTTATATTTTATTTATTTATTTGACAGAGAGAAACATAGCTGGAGAGGGAACACAGCAGAGGGAGTGAGAGAGGGAGAAGCAGGCTTCCCGCCGAGCAGACAGCCCAATGTGGGGCTCGATCCCGGGTCTCCAGGATCATGACCTGAGCCGAAGGCAGTTGCTTAACCAACTGAGCCACCCAGGCACCCCGAGTTTTTTGGTTTCTACACTTAACTCTAGATGAACACAGAACATTTTTAGATTTCCATAAACTAATCTTGGAGAGTGACTGGGGTCACTGACTGCTTCTTCTTCCCTCCCCCGTAGAATATTAGAGAATTAGGTGCATCACTGTTGAGGCTTCTCTGTACCAGCTGGATATATGTCCTCCCCTACTGCCTGATACTGTGGTTTTTAAGAAATCTAATGAGACCAGACATGCTCCTGTTCCTGACTAAGGCTTCTGCTTGAATTGCTTTCTGCTTTCCTATTCTCGAGAGTTTTGACCTTTTTTACCCTTATCCCATGAAACCTGAACCAGACCCAACTGCAGAGAGTATCTCTTCCTTGCTTCCTTTCATCTGGGCCTTTCCTTCTCAGTTTGTACTAAGTGCCAGGTGTTGGGGATAAAAGTAAGCAGGGCATCGGTTGAAAAATTGCCTTTTGGATGTAGCAGGAGTGTGGGACATTGATGACCATATCTAGTACAAGTTTGGGGGAACTGGTGGGGTGAGAAGCTAGTTGGCAGTGAATTGGAGAATGAGTGTGAGATTAGGGAGTAAAGTAAGATAGATGAGGTCCTTAAGAAATTTGGCTACCACTAAGTGTAGGGACAGCACCAAGAGAAGGCCATAGCTGGAGGAGGAGGTGAGATAAGGGGAAGTTTTTGTTTTGTTTTTTAAAGACATGAGAGATCTGAGTGTGTTTAGTTGCTGAGCCTGTGGAGGAGGAGATAGATGCTGGGAAGGTGAGATAATAGGTAGGACCAGATTCTTTGGAAATCAGGGCAGGGCAGGGAATGCATAGAATGGATGGGAGAATTAGTGTTTAAAAGTGGGGAAAGTGCATCCTGTTTTCTAGAGAGAAAGTTTAATGTGGGAGGGTGGGCAAGGAGATTTGCTTGAGGAGAACCAAGAGAATTTCTTTCTTGTGGCTTCTATATTTTTCGGGTGCTACTAGGTGAGGCCATTAGCTATGAGGAAGGGAGCCTTGCTTAGCTCTCTCAGCTCTCCAAGGTTGCCCACAAGTGGAGAAGAGTAATGTTTATAATCCTGTCGGTACTACCAAGTGTTCAGGACCTCAATCTCAGGGAAGGGGACAGTCTTCTTGGAGCTTTATCATGCTCTTAGGCCAGGATCCCTGCTTCCCTGAATTGAGGAAGCAAAAACAGTACATAGCAATAAATTATCCCTCCTAACTCCTCCATTTCCTCTCCTTGCCTAGTGCTGTGTATATAATTCCTTCGTCCTTCAACACATGTTCATTGAGGGCCAGCTTTGTGCCAAGTGCTGCTTTAGTTTCCAGTAATAGAAAGAGAAGAGAAAATCTAGTAAGTTAAATGTGATTAGTGCTATGAGAAGAGGCAAGGATCAGGGAGTGATTGTTGACGATTTTGGTAGGGTTGTCAAGGAAGGTGAGGCAGCCAGTGTGACCCAAGTGGAGTGTGTCATGGGGGCGAGGAGGGCAGCACAGAAGGACCTCACGGGCCTTTGGTAGGAGTGGGCCTTGAACTCTTACTCTGGGAAAGATGAGGAGCAGGCTCTGAACAACGTGACATGAGGATGGCAGCAGGGAGGCCAGGCCAGGGAAATGCAGGCTCCTTTAATTCTCTTTTCTTTCTCTTTCAAGCAAGGAGACTGTCCTGAAGACCACGCTCCAGGGGCGTTCGAGGGACTGTCAGGAAGTGGGAGCTTGGGATGGTCTGGAGGATTATCCATGGACAGGTCTTGGGCCGCTCTGAGAGAGAGCGCAGGCCGGAGCCACGTGGGACAGAGACTGAGTTAGGAAGTCCTCCTCATGAGCCTCCATGTTGGCCGGCTGTGCTGCCACCGCTGTCTGAGGCAGTGCCGGTACTCCCCATGAGGACCTCTTCCGGGTACTTGATAGACAGCTTCACTGTGTGTTGAATGGGTTATATATTTCTGTTCTGCTTTTTAAATTTATTGTTTTTGTTATCATTTTGGTACCTCAGAAGCACCTCAGTTGACATTTGTTTTGGACAGCTTGGGTGTACCCCTACAGCTGCCCCTAAAAGCCAAGGCAGCTTCTCTTGGAGAGGATGGCCTACTTCTTTGTGAAAACAAGATGTCATTTCCTGGAAATAAAATGTAAAGCCTATCGGTTGCGCAGCTGGGCTTTGGTGTATTTATCTTCTTCCCTTCCAGCTCCCACACAGTCTCACAAGTAAACACTGACAGCTCATAAATTGCAACCAAGAAAGTGACTGTATCAGATGATAGACTCAAGTGAATGTCAGCCTAAAAACCAAGCCCAAGATCATGGCCATAGCAGCTGGGCTCTGTTACAGCCCTGACTGTTTTTCCTTTTCTTTCTTTCTTTTTTTTTTTTTTAAGATTTTATTTATTTGACAGAGTGAAACACAGTGAGAGAGGGAACACAAGCAGGGGGAGTGAGAGAGGGAGAAGCAGGCTTCCCACTGAGCAGGGAGCCCAATGCGGGGCTCGATCCCGGGCCTCCAGGATCATGACCTGAGCCGAAGGCAGTCGCTTAACCAACTGGGCCACCCCTGTTTTTCCTTTTCATTCCAGAGGTAGTTCACTGCTTATCTGGTTTCAGGACAGAGGGTGGATTCCCTTCTTTCAGCTGGGGTTCGGAAGTTGTTTCTGGATCTATTTTATTTATTTATTTAGTAAACTCTATACCCAGCGTGGGGCTCAAATTTACAACACTGAGTTCGAGAGCCACACACTTCACTGACGGAGGCAGCCAAGTGCCTCCAGATCTCTTTCAGCCGGTGTCAGAAAACAAGGGTAGTGATTTTATGAGGATGTAATTCTGTTTGTTTATTTTTAAATTAAAAGCCATTTCCTTTTTGCTGCCTCCCCTTTTTAAACAGAAAGAGAACTAGTTTAATGTTTGGGAGATAGAAGCTTAGGAAAACCTATGGTCTTCTTAGTTAGTGAGGAGAGTGAGGGAAGAGACAGGAAGCTGAAGAGTAATCATTTGAAACAAGGAGCTCTCTCGTTGGATTATGAAACTGCATATTTTGTCATTCAGCAATTTGCTTCCCCATGGAAAGGTATTTTCCTCTCCCTTTTTAACTGTCTACCCGGAGAACCATGCTTTGTAGTTCTTTATTCCCTGTGTTTTCATTAAGTATTGGGAACTATTGACTCACCAATTTTTAGGGATGGTAGATTTTTTCCTTGGTGAGTATTCTTAAGATATTGGGAACCCAGAGTCCTAGTCTTCATTTTCCATCTTTGGCACTTGATTATGGATTAGAATGCTGGTGCAGTCATGGAGGAAGCAAGTTAAACCTACAGACAGGACTTGAGTATTCTAACCACATCATAAAAATCGTGGAGAAGTAGAAAAAAGAAGGAAAAGATTATTACCATCCTGATATAACTCTGAATTTCCCCTGTATATGATTGTGTGGGCATATATAAATTTTTGTATATTGGGGTTTTTTTTTTTAAAGATTTATTTATTTATTTTAGGTGGAGAAAGAGCAAGAGAGGGCATGAGTGGAGGGGAGAAGGAGAGAGAATCCTCAAATAGACTCTTAACTGAGCCCGGAGCCTGATGCAGGCTCCATCTCAGGACCCTGAGATCATGACCTGAGCCAAAATCAGGAGTTGACCACTTAACTGACTGAGCCACCCAGGCACCCCTGTATATTTTGTTGGTTTTTCTTTTAAGGTCACACATCATAATTCACTTTTAGAAGAACACAGATGTCCATTTTTTGAATAGGTAATATGGTTGCATGCTTTAAAATCAGAAGGTACAAAAGGATGGAAAATGAAAAGCCTTGTCCCCCAGTGACCACCAGTTCCTTGCACAGTGCTGATGAGTGTTACCAGTTCTTTGGATATCCTTCCAGACATCTTTTCTGACTGTATAAGCAAAATACACACAGTCTTTTCCCTTCTTTAAAACGAATTATGACAGACTCTACGTGACCCTATACCTTGCTTTTTTTCAGACATAGGTAATAGTTCCATATCAGAACTTGAGGAACTTCCTCTTTCTCTAGCTGCCTATTATTCTATTGTATGTTTGTACTATAATTTGTTTTTTCAGTCTGTTTTTGATCTAGGTTGTTTTAAACTTTTTACTTTTTTTTTTATACAGCTCTCAAAGCAAGTCCTATTAAGTAAATCTCATAATATATACTTGTGGGGCGCCTGGTGGCTCAGTTGGTTAAGCGACTGCCTTCGGCTCAGGTCATGATCCTCGAGACCGGGGATCGAGTCCCACATTGGGCTTCCTGCTCGGCGGGAAGCCTGCTTCTCCCTCTCTCACTCCCCCTGCTTGTGTTCCCTCTCTGGCTGTGTTTCTCTCTGTCAAAATAAATAAAATCTTAAAAAAAAAAAAAAAGAATATATACTTGTAACTAAAACAACAAAAGTAACAAAAAAAAATCACATAGAAACCCATAAAGTGGTATGAAAAAGGAAGATCTGGAAATCCACATACTGGGAGTCCTCTGTTAAAATCAAGGAGGCTCAGTCTTTTATTTATTTATTTTTAAGATTTTATTTCTTTATTTGACAGAATACAAGCAAGGGGAGGGACAGAGAGAGTGGAAGAAGTAGGCTCCCCACTGAGCAAGGAGCCCGATGTGAGACTTGATCCCAGGACCCTGAGATCATAACCTGAACCAAAGGGAGACACTTAACCAACTGAGCCACCCAGGTGTTTTTTAGTCTGTTTCTTTTAAAAAATGTTTATGGTTGTAACTATTTTCCTAAATGTTTTATTAGTAATAGTCTTGTCAGTGTGGTTCCATAAGAGTCTATGATAACCACTTCCATCTGGAGGTCCAACAGTCTGCACTAAAATAAGAATGAAGTCAGGCACCCAATTCCATGAAATCTTAAAAATTTAGTAAACCTAAGGCAGAGTATCCAAGATAAAATGATCTCCTACCCATCCAAGAAAAAAACAGTACATCTATTACTTTGTATGAATAGCCATTTACATTTACATTTGGGACCTTGAGAAAATCAACTTCATTTCTGGTAAAATGCTTCATTGCCATGGAAATCCTCATAAGTTGTCTTGGATGCTAGAAAATGTGTGTGTGTGTGTGTGTGTGTGTGTGTGTGTGTGTTTAGATATTTACAAAAATACTGTCTCATTTTGAGGTTCTCACACTTGTATCTCCTTGCCCCCAGTGGTGGTTGCAACCCTCCTAAGTCCCATGGTAACTGACATGAACCACAGGATACCCAGGAGCTGTTGGGCATGTTAGGGACCAGTGCATCCCACTTTTTACTCTTAAAAAAACAGTGTTGGAGTGAACACTCTTTTCCTTAGAACAAAGGTCCCGGAAGAAGAAATATCTTGACTGGAAGAGCCCGAAGGCCATCTGCTAAGACTAATCTCACACACTGATCATTCCCTCCTTCAGCTGCTAGACACAGGGTGACTTAGAACTTCTGCCATCACAGCACCACATTCAGTGTGCCACACAAGTTAAGAAAGTTGAGATCGTAAATACAGACCTAAGAAAAAGAAAACATTTAAAAGTCAGACTAGCTGGGTTTGAATCCCAGCCCTGTCATTTGTAACTGTGTGGCCTTGAGCAAGTTACTCAACCTCTCTGAGCCTCAGTTTCTTCTTCCCTTAAAAACCCTTGATATGCAATTTGTGAGGCCTAGATAATTATCCCAGTTATAGTACTTCTCACAAGCAAAAAACTAAATGTTCTATTTCTTTTTTAAAAGATTTTATTTATTTGACCGAGACACAGTGAGAGAGGCAACACAAGCAGGGGGAGTGGGAGAGGGAGAAGCAGGCTTCCTGCTGAGCAGAGAGCCAGATGTGGTGCTCAATCCCAGGACCCTGGGATCATGACCTGAGCTGAAGGCAGACACTTAACAACTGGGCCACCCAGGCATGCCTGAATGTTCTGTTTTTAAAAGACAAACCAAAAACTAGCCCAAACTTTTGCATTATTTCTCTGAGCTACAGGATGTTCTTTCCTTGGAGAGAGATCTTATATTAAACATCATCTACATCTTGCTTGCCTAGAAAAATACGTGGTAACTTTTTTGCCTGCAGCACCAAACCACAGTCTAGCTGAGCCCACCACTATGTAGTCTGACTCTAATTAAAGGCATGTTCTCTACAATAGAGCTCCAAGAAACTGGGTTTCAAGATTCTGCTTTATTACACAAATGGAGCCAGACTGCTCTGTGAAGCGCTTTGCAGTGAGTGGCAGGTGTCCCATTTACATCTGATTCTGTTAACCTAGAAAGGACTTTCTCTACCTCCAGACATGCTTCATCTCAGCAATCAGATTGTGCCAGGGCTGGGGACTTTGCCCTTTGTGGGTTCGATAGCTGGCTACTTGTCATCTGCTTCTCCAATTGGAAGCTGCTGTTTTTACAGAAAGGCCTGAATCCCCTTGTTATCTATCTCCAGCTCTTTTCTCTCATGACTCTTTCCTCTAAATGGCTAGCCCTGCAGTCACCACAGCTGCAAGAGTGCCTGGGACGGGCAGGTCTTTCCAATTGGCTGTTTGCTTTTCACATCCTGACTCTGGATAAAAACTCCCCGCTTCATATCTAAGGGCAACCTAGAAACTTAGGGATGCCCTAAATATGTTCTCAACAACACATTCTAGGCCTCTAAAGAATTCTAACGATTAACTCTATTTGACACAAATTAAGAGAAGGAACATCTAACTTGCACTGTGGTCCTAACCTCAGAACCCAAGAAAGTGAAGAGAAGCACGTAATCACTGTCCCCCAACAAGAGATGCAGCCTTGTTAACAGGTGCAGGACCTGATTTGAGCAGAATCAGGTAATAGGTCACTGGTAATAGGCTGAGGGCTTCTTCTTCTGAAGCTAAACTTCCCATTTGGGCAATCCTTTTAGCTTTTTCTATAAATAGGAGTTGAGGCTGTAGGAGTAGGGGGCTTCTGGGGAGAAGATGGGTCTTGTATTAATGAGAAATAATGAACTGTTTTGTTTAACTGATTTTGTCAGTTTAGAAGAGCATATGAATCCCAGGGGAAGGTTGGGTCGGTAGTAGGTGCTCAGTAAATACATGCTTTATTTCTATTGTCTGCAGCACCCCCAAACGGTGCACACACTAGGGGTTACCAGAGCTCACTACTTTAATCTCCATGCATATTTCCTGCTTGTGTTTGCTTTACCAAATTTTAAAGCAGATCCCCACCTCAGATCCAGTTTCCAGACCCGCTGTCTCTACTGCCCACTTCCCTTTGGGTTCTGTGAATGATTTAATCTGGTGTAACTTTTTTGTCATACAGTGGCCATTTGAATTCTGGATGTTTCCAGTAGATGCAGTAATAGTTATTAAATACCCATTTTTGACTAGGTGCTGCTCTAGGTGTTTGGGTATGGCACAAAAAAGCTGCTGTGAGCCTACAGTCTGTTCTGGGAGGGGTCAAAAGGTCAAAAGCTTCCCGCAAAACTTTCACCACATTCCTGTGGGAGGGGTTAACAGTGCTGCCTCTGGATGTTGGATGTGTCTTCACACTCCTCAAACTTCAGACTGGATCCACTCCAAGATATAAAGCTGGGATTTCATACCTTCAGGACCTGCGTTGCCAGAGTGTTCTCTGTCCATTTGCCTCCCCTTAGGACGTAGCTCTCTCCTAGCTCTAGCCAGGGGCCTTCAAGGACATCTCTGAGGCAAGTTTGAACCCTCACACAATGGGACATAGGCCCAGAAGACCCCCTTAGAACTGCATGAGACCACCACAGCCCTATGGAGGCAGTCGCCTAGGTCACCACTGAGGGAGCTTCAGGTGACATGGCTTCAGGCCAGGTAGGCACAGCCAAATGTGTCTGAAGTAAGTATTGACACTACACTGAGCCTGGGGGTGGGTGTTACCTGGCAGGTTTCCAGGACATGTGCCTTTGTGAGTTTATGCCTAGCTGCGAGGACTCTCTGGACCTGTGGCTCTTCTGGTACCTCAGTTCCTTACCCACGCCTCTCCCAGTGGTGCCCTGACTCACAAGAGCTGATTGTGTGTATCTCTTCCTAATTCCACCTTCAGTGAGGTCATGTTGGTAGTTTGAAATCAATCACAGTGGGATTATTTACCACGGAAATTTGGCAAAATGCCACGAATTGGAGTTCTCCTGCCCCTGCTGGGATAGCCAGTAAAACATTTACCGGAATGTAATTGGCATCTCCCCACATGATTGCATAAGGCCTTCTCACCCTGCATCTTCCCAGATCTTGTGAAAAAGCCACTAGTCAGGCCAAGGGTGCTGGCTCCTTCCTGGTGCTCTGGAATTGCTCCAGGATGGCAATGGTGTCCCTACAGAGGTGGAGCGGCCCTCCCCACAGCTCTAGGCCACACTTAGTCACCTTTGAAATCACAGACACTTTCAAAATTTCCAGTTTCTCAACAAACTTGCTGTTGACCATCAGTCCCATAACCATCAGGGTCGGACCTAATCCTGGAGGCCCAGGGAAAAGGCAGATGCCATGCTACCCCCTGCATCCCCACATCTTCAGTGACCTACGTTCTCATAGCCATGAATGCAGAAGGATACTTGGTGGAGGACAGGTTTATGATCAACAGCAGAAGAGCTTCGGTCCTCAGCAGGGCCATCAGTGTGCCCCACCATGCTTACTCAAGCTGTCTTCCGACAGGATCCACTAACAGAGTGGGAATGGGCACATGGCTGGGGTACTGGGCAACTCTCCAGGCCTGAAGCCTTAGTGCTGGATGGTGTGAACCACATTTCCTTATGAGTCACATGAATCTGAGTATCTGGTTTCTTCCAGCATGGCCACAGGTTGTCCCAGGTAGCATCCCAATGATTTCAAAAGAATCCTTCCCAGGCATGGTGTGACCTGGGAGCTGACAGCTGCTCTTGACTCAGAGGCCACCAGGTACAGCTTGAGGGCTGACCTTGTGAGCAGCCTGATCTCCCAGTGAATGTTTCTAGTCATGAGATTGGTTTCCAAGTGTGCAACCTACACAGAGCAGCAGAGGCTATCTTCCTACTCCCATTTAAAGAAACTCCTTAGTGTGCAGATCCCTCAAAAAGTTAAATATAGGGCGCCTGGGTGGCTCAGAGGGTTAAGCCTCTGCCTTCAGCTCAGGTCATGGTCTCAGAGTCCTTGGATCGAGGCCCATATCAGGCTCTCTGCTTGGCAGGGAGCCTGCTTCCTCCTCTCTTTCTACCTACCTCTCTGTCTACTTGTGATCTCTCTCTGTGTCAAATAAATGAATTTTTAAAAAGTTTTAAAAATATATAGAACCAACCCATGACCGAGCAATTGCACTAGTAGGTATTTACTCAAAGGATACAAAAGTACATTGAAAAGGGTACATGCACCCCGATGTTGATAGCAGCATTGTTAACAATAGCCAAACTATAGAGAGAGCTCAAACGTCCACCAACAGATGAATGGATAAAGAAGGTGTGGTATATATACACATACAATGGAATATTACTCAGCTATCACAAAGAATGAAATCTTGCCATTTGCAACAACATGGATAGAGCTCGAGTGTATTGTGCTAAATGAAATAAGTCCGAGAAAGACAAATACCATATGATTTTACTCATGTGAAATTTAAGAAACAAAATAGATAAACATGGGAAGGGGAAAAGGAGACAAACTATAAGAGACTCAACAACAGAGAACAAACTGAGCGTTGATGAAGGGAGGTGAGTATTAAGGAGGGCACTTGCTATGACGAGCACTGGGCATTATGAGTAAGTGATGATACACTAAATTCTGCTCCTGAACCAATATTACAATTACACTATATGTTAACTAACTAGAATTTAGATAAAAATTGGGGGGGAAAATGAAGACCCTCCTTACCCTTCTGCAATAGGTCTTAAAATGTGAGGAATGGAAAATAGAACCTCTACTGCCTCCCCTTCAGATGCCTAAATATGAGGGGCCAGATGATTCACCTTCCTCTGCTCTTTTGGAGTTATCCAACTCCTTCTAAGGAGAAGTTAGCTTCTGAACCCCTGGGGAAGTTCTCAGTATCCATTCATTTGTTCCACAAACATAAACTGCTGAATACCTACTACATGCCAGGCACTGTGCTAGATTCTAGCATTACCACAATCTATGACCTTACGGAACTTGTCCTGGAGAACACACAGTAACAGATATTTACATAGAAATAGTATCGGGGAAGGGGGAGGGGCACCTGGGTGGCTCACTCCTTTAAGCATCCAACTGTCGATCTCAGCTCAGCTCTTGATTTCAAGGTTGTGAGTTCAAACCCCACACTGGGCATGAAGCCTACTTAAAAAAAGAAAAAAGCAATAGTACTAAGAGTCAAGAGCACAGAAAGGGACATAGAAGGCTTCCTAGAGTATTAGACAACTAACCTAAGACCTGAAGGACAACTAAGGGTCACCAGGTTGAGAGTGAGGAGAAAGTAGGGCTGGGAAGGGGTCAAGGAAGTGTTATGGATAGAGATAAGTAGAAAGCCATGAAGGTGAGAGAGAATCTGGCCTCGTTGAAGAAGTGAAAGGCATTCTGTGTGGCTGGATTGTAGAGTTCCTAAAGAGAAATAATAATATTAGTTAATGATAGATAATTAGCATTGTCACCAGCACTTCAAAAGAATTAACTCTTGTTAATTCAACTATTATAATTCCATTTGGTAGATGAGAAAATGGAGGCAATGAGAGAGTAAGTTACTTGCCCAAGGGCACACACATTGGTGGAAGTGGAGAAAATGCAGCTGACAAAGTAACCAGTCCCAACTATGGTGTTCGGGCCTTATCCCAAGAACAGTGAGCAATCATTGGAGGTTATAATTGGGGGGAGTAACATTTTCCTCTATTTGGGGAAGATCAATCTGGTTGCTGTGTGGAGGGTAGATTAGAAATGGGAAGACAGAGGATCCAGGGAGACCACTTACTCCAAGCAAGAGGTGAGATGGCCTCAATTAAGTAAGGCATTGGCAGTGGAGTTGGGGAGAAGTGAAGAGTTTCACAGATATTTAGCAGGTATATTGAGCAAGACTTCTGATTGATTGAATGTGGGGATGAGGGAGAGCCTTGAGTTAAGGTGATTACTGGCTTTCTGCCTTGGGTAATTATCTCCATGAGATTATTCACTGAAGTAACTCAGGAAGAGGAAACTGAACGAACATATTGGTCAAGCATGAATTTCTATTTTGGAATTGTTTGATAATGCCAAAAAGAAAATTGCATGGAGTGAGTCCCTACACATGCTAATTAGTATGCTTCCCTCCACGGTCCACACACATTCTAGTGTTTCCAGATAGTCTTCTGGACATCATGTTCCATGGCAATGGCTGGAAATAATTAAAGTAGTCTTAGAGAGCTGCTTCTAGGAATTCAACTGTTATCAGGTGGATTTGAGAATTTACCACAATGCCCAAAGGCAGTAAGTGTGCCACATGATATCAGACCTACATCCATTCCAACATCTACTAAATTGGCTGTCAAGATAAATATTCATAAACTAGGAGAGCATAAGTGCTGGAACAGAAGAGCTATTGACTCAAGATCTTTCACACAAAGTTGTGGAAAAGTCCATGTGTGGCGTACACTTAAGTAAGTGTTGTGGTTAATACTTGTGACAAAAAGAAGTTCCCTATCAAGTGATGGCATGAAATTGCTACCCACATCAGAACATGAGACAGCTACCGCTCGGGGATGGAGGACGTGGTGTCTCGCAAGGGCTTTGAGACTTCTTCACATAATGCTGGGGGCTCAGAGGTGGCCCATGGGCCGGCAATACAAATGGATACAGATGGCTCCAGGGAGAGGAGGCTGAAGGGAAAATATCCCAAACAGAACCCCAAAGACCAAGTAAGGGTACTAGGCAACAGGGGAAATAGTGGTGGTATATCTCAGAGGAGAAATGTGGTGGTTAATTTTATGTGTCAACTTGATTGGGTCATGAGTGCCATTCAGCCAGACACTATTCTGGATGTGACAGTGTTTCCAGATAAAGTTGACATTTGAATCAGTGGACTGAGTAAAGCAGATTGCCCTCCCCATCAAGTTAGAGGCCTGAATAGAATAAAAGGCTAACCCTCTGGTAAGTAAGTGAGAGGTTCCTCCTGCTGGACTTCCTTGAGCTGTATATGTTTGGGTTTTTGCCCCCCGCCCCCATCTTTGGACTCGAAACATCCACTCTTCCTGGGTCTCTAGCCTGTAGACCTTCAGACTGGAATTACACCATCGGCTCTCCTGAGTCTCCAGCTTGCCCACTCCAAATCCTGGAATTTGTTAGCCTCCATAATCACATGAGCTGTTTCCCTATACTAAGCCTTTCTTTCTTTCTTTCTTTCTTTCTTTCTTTCTTTCTTTCTTTCTTTCCTTCCTTCCTTCCTTCCTTCCTTCCTTCCTTCCTTCTCTCTCTTTCTCTCTTTCTCTCTCCCTCCCTCCCTCCCTCCCTTCCTTCCTTCCTTCCTTCCTTCCTTCCTTCCTTCCTTCCTTTCTCTCCTTCCCTCCTTTCCTCCCTCCTTCCCTCCCTCCCTCCCTTCCTTCTTTCCTTCCTTCTTTCTCTGTCTATCTGTATCTATCTATATAGCTATCTACCTACCTACCTACCTACATATGTTCATTCTGTTACTCTGGAGAACACTAGCTAGTACAGCAAGGCAACATTTCAGGAATTAGGGAGTGGTTAACAGAGCTAAAGTTTGCTGTTTGGTTAAGTAAGACAAGGACTAAACATATCAATGGGATTAACATCCCAGATTTGATTGGAAGAGCAGTTTTAGTGACACAGTGGGGGCAAAACCGCCATTTGCTCTGCATTAGGAAGTGAGTGAGAAATAAGGACTCATTATATTTCAGGAGGGGAGAAGAAAAAAATAGAATATAGTTGGAAAGAAAAGACTGAAAATATGGTAGAGAGAGGTTGAGGGCTTTTCCTACTGATAGTGGGATTTATTTTATGACGTTGGAAAGGACCTTTTCTGATCCGAGTGAAGGAAGGGAGAAGCGTTGGGATTGGATAGTGGAAGAAGATGGAGAAGGTTTGAAATAGCTGCTGCAGAGCATAGGAGAGAGACCTCACTAGGGAGACACAGAATGATCGCTGGGCTGCATGGGGGCACGGTGACAAGGGGGACCATGGAATGTCTTGTGGTACCAGTAGGTACTTTTGTGTGGTTTTTCCTGGCATGGCTCAGCTCCTTCTGTCTGGAGAAAATAGAGCTGCATGGATCCAGAATTGGGATTTTGATAAGAGGGTGCTATGAGAATGAGAAATGACCTTGGATTCAAGGCTGGTTGGATTAGAAAATGAAAACAGCATAGAGGTAGTAAGTAGGAAGTAGATGAGTCCAGAGCCTGGAGTAGATATCTGTAGAGTCAACGAATTGGATCTGCAGGAGAGAGCTAGAAGAGAACTGATGTGTGGATTTAGTTTTTAAGGGCGGGACACTTCTACAGTCCAACACAGATGTCTTCATCCCAAAATAAAATGATGAGCCTTGCCCTATGAGCATTATCCTTTATGGAAATAATCTTGGATGTTTTTCTTAATATATATTATATATTTTATTTATATAATAAATTATTACTATTGCATTTCTATAAGAAATTTATTTAATAATTTTGTTTGTTTGTTTTTTTAAACATTTTATTTATTTGACAGTGAGAAACACAGCGAGAGAGGGAACACAAGCAGGGGGAGCGAGAGAGGGAGAAGCAGGCTTCCCGCCAAGCAGGGAGCCCGATGTGGGGCTCGATCCCGGGTCTCCGGGATCATGACCTGAGCCGAAGGCAGTCGCTTAACCAACTGGGCCACCCAGGCGTCCCTATTTAATAATTTAATTTAACAAATTTATAATTTGTTACATAGAAACTTACATAAGAGGGGGCACCAGGGTGGCTCAGTCATTAAGTGTCTGCCTTCAGCTCTGGTCCTGGGGTCTTGGGATCAAACCCTGCACTGGGCTCCCTGCTCCGTGGGAAGCCTATTTCTCCCTCTCCCCCTGCTTAGGTACCCTCTCTCACTGTCTCTCTGTCTGTCAAATAAATAAATAAAATATTTTTAAAAAGAAATATATATAAGAACAAATAATCCTGAAATTGGCATTGGACCACAAAAGACCCCAAATTATCAAAGCAATCTTGAGGAAGAACAAAACTAGAGGTATCGCAATCCCATATTTCAAGTTATACTATGAAGCTGTAGTAATCAAAGCAGCGTGGTACTGGCACAAAAATAGATGCATAGATCAGGGAACAGAATAGAGAACCCAGAAATAAACCCCTAACTATATGGTCACCAATCTTTGACAAAGGAGGAAACAATATGCAATGGGAAAAAGACAATCTTCAACAAATGGTGCTGGGAAAACTGGACAGCTACAAGCAAAAGAATGAAACTGGACCACATTCTATACCATACACAAATATAAACTCAAAATGGATTAAATGTGAGACCTGAAACCAAAAAATCCTAGAAAAGAGCACAAGCAGTAATTTCTATGATATTGGCCATGGCAACATTTTTTTAGATAGGGAAACAAAAGCAGAAGTAAACTATTGGGACCACATCAGAATAAAAAGCTTCTGCACAGCAAAGGAAACAGTTAACAAAACTAAAAGACAACATACTGAATGGGAGAAGATATTTGCAAATGACGTGTCCAATAAAAGGTTAGTACCCAGGGGCGCCTGGGTGGCTCAGTTGGTTGGGCGACTGCCTACGGCTCAGGTCATGATTCTGGAGACCCAGGATCGAGCCCCACATCAGGTTCCCTGCTCGGCGGGAAGCCTGCTTGTCCCTCTCTAAGTCCCCTTGCTTGTGTTCCCTCTCTAGCTGTGTTTCTCTCTGTCAAATAAATAAAATCTTTAAAAAAAAAAAAAAAAGGTTAGTACCCAAAGTATATGTAAAAAACCTGATACAACTTAACACCAAAAAACCAATCCAGTTAGAACATAGGCAGAAAACATGAACAGACATTTCTCCAAAGAAGAGCTACAGATGACCAACAGACACATGAAAAGATGTTTAATGTCACTCACAGTCAAGGAAATGCAAATCAAAACCACAGTGAGATAGCATCACACACCTGTCTGCATGGCTAAAATCAACAACACAAGAAAAAACTAGTGTTGGTGAGGATGTGGGGAAAAGGGAATCCTTATGCACGATTGTGAATGCAAACTGGTACAGCCATTGTGGAAAATAGTATGGAGACTCCTCAAAAAGTAAAAAATAGAGGGATACCTGGGTGGCTCAGTTGGTTGGGCGACTACCTTCAGCTCAGGTCATGATGCCAGAGTCCTGGGATCGAGTCCCACATTGGACTCCCAGCTCCTTGGGGAGTCTGCTTCTCCCTCTGAGCTTATTCCCGCTCATGTGCTTGCTCTCTCTCTCTCTCTCTCTGTCTCTTTCAAATAAATAAATAATAAAATCTTTTTTAAAGTCAAAAATAGAATTACCATATGATCCAATAATTCCACTACTCAGTATTTTTCCCAAAGAATATGAAGATACTAAATCAAGAAGATATATGCACCCTTATGTTTATAGCAGCATTATTTACAGTAGCCAAATTATGGAAGCAGCCCCAGTATCCACTGACAGATGATTAGATTAAGAAGATGTGAGATAAATATGCAATAGAATATTCCTTAGCCAAGGGTGCCTGGGTGGCTCAGTCTTTTAAGTGTCTGCCTTTGGCTCAGGTCATGATCCCAGGGTCCTGGGATGGAGCCCCACATCAGACTCCCTGCTCTTTGGAAAGCCTGCTTCTCCCTCTCCCACTCTGCCTGCTTATGTTCCCTCTCTGGCTGTCTCTCTCTGTGTCAAATGAATAAAATCTTTAAAAAAAAAGAATATTCCTCAGCCATAAAAAAAAGTGAAATCTTGGCCATTTGCAACGACATGAGTGGATCTAGAGGGTTATCATGGTAAGTGAAATAAGTCCATCAGAGAAAGATAAATACCATATGATTTCAGTCATATGTAGAATTTAAGAAAAAAAACAAAACAAAACCAGACACAGATGAGAAAAGTGACAAACCAAAAAGTGGACTCTTAACTATAGAGAACAAACTGATGGTTACCAGAGAATTGCTGAATCACTCTATTATACACCTGAAACTAACATAACACTGTATGTTAACTATACTGCAATTAAAATAAAAGCAAAACAAAACAAAGATTAGTAAATGGGTCTCCTTCGCTAATGTCCTAGGCACTTTTCAACTGGTGTTCAAACTGAGTCCCGAGGTAAGTGAGACTATACACACATTTTAAGAGTAGGTTCTTTATGTCCTGTAGTTCTATGGTTTTTTTTTAAATCCCTTTAGTTTTCAAAGCCAGGCATGTTAGAGGGCTCATCTCTCCTGTGCAGGACATAGGGCATGGTGCCTGATATACAGCACAGACTCCTTGCTTCTCACAGCAAAGTTTTGTAGTTTTGAGATCCCACCATATTTTGGATTCTCGAGCCTGGGGTGGGTTCTTTTGTTTTGGCAAGAATGTCTCTGCCTCTCTTACTTGTTTTGATGCTGCCCTTTTATCCTTTGTTGTGGAGACTCAGGTCTTTTTCAGAGGAGATTATTCCATTTGTAGTTGTAAATTTGTTGTGCCCTTCCATGGAGATGGTTTTGGGATCTTTGTAATCTGCCATCTTGAACCAGTCCCCTGACACCATCTTGATTACCATCGCTTTGCAAGAAGTTATGACATTGGGGATTGGAGGTCCTACCACTTTGGTTTCCTTTTTAAAGATTGACAACTTTGGGGGGCTAGGTGGCTCAGTTGTTAAAGCGTCTGCCTTTGGCTCAGGTGTCCCAGGATTGAAACCCCCGCATCAGGCCCCCTGCTCAGCAGGAAGCCTGCTTCTGCCTCTCTCACTCGCCCTGCTTGTGTTCCCTCTCTGGCTGTGTTTCTCTCTGTCAAATAAATAAATAATATCTTAAAAAAAAATAAAGATTGACAACTTTAACTCCCTTGAATTTTCCTGTGAATTTAGGATCAGTTTGTCAATTTTTAAAAAGGAGCTAGTTAGGTAGCCATAGGGATTGTGTTGAACCTGTAGATGAATTTGGGGAACATTGCCATTTTAACAATATTAAGTCTGATCTGTGAATATTTTTCCATTTACTTAGATGTTTTTAAATTTCTTTCAATTATGTTTTGTAGTTTTCGGAGTATATGTTTTGCACTTCTGTGAAATGTATTCCTAGTATTTTATTCATTTTGGTGCTATTATAAATGGAGTTGTTTTCTTAATTTCATTGTTGAATTATTTATTGAAAGTATATGGGAATATAACTGATTTTTATATATTGGCCTCATATCTGCAACCTTGCTGAACTTGTTTAATCATTCTAATAGCTTTTTTTTTTTTAAAAGATTTTATTTATTTGGCAGAGAGAAACACAGCCAGAGAGGGAACACAAGCAGGGGGAGTGAGAGAGGGAGAAGTAGGCTTCCTGTCGAGCAGGGAGCCCAATGTGGGACTCGATCCCCGGTCTCCAGGATCATGACCTGAGCCGAAGGCAGTTGCTTAACCAACTGAGCCACCCAGGCACCCCATTCTAATAGCTTTTAATTAATTCCCTAGGATTTTCTATGTACAAGACATCTGTGAATAGAATTAATTTTACTTCTTTTTTTTTTCCAGTCAGGATGCACTTTATCTCATTTTCTTGCTCCAGACTATCCAGCACATTTTTTTTTTTAAGATTTTTTATTTATTTGACAGAGAGAAACACAGCCAGAGAGGGAACACAAGCAAGGGGAGTGAGAGAGGGAGAAGCAGGCTTCCTACCCAGCAGAGAGCCCGATGTGGGACTTGATCCCAGGTCTCCGGGATCATGATCATGCTTAACCAACTGAGCCACCCAGGCACCCCAGCACATTTTTTAAAAAAAGATTTTATTTATTTATTTGAAGGGGAGAGAGAGGACATAAGCAGGGGGAGGGGTAGAGGAAGAAGCGGACTCCTGCTGAGCAGGGAGACTGCCTGGGGCTGGATCCCAGGACCCCGAGATCATGACCTGAGCTGAAGGCTTAACTGACTGAGCCACCCAAGCGCCCCCTCCAGCACAATGTTTAATAGAAGTGGTGAGAGTGGACATTCTATTCACGTTGCTGATCTTGGGAGGTAAACAAGCAGTCTTTCGCCATTAAGTAAGATGATAGGACTGAACCACCCAGGTGCCCTTCTTTCTTCTTTTCTTTTTCTTTCTTCTTTTCTTTTTCTTTCTTTCTTTCTTTCTTTCTTTTTCTTTCTTTCTTTTCTTTCTTTTTTTCTTTCTTTCTCTCTCTCTCTCTCTTTCCTTCCTCCCTCCCTCTTTTCCTTCCTTCCTCCCTCCCTTCCGTCTACATTCATAAGAGATATTGGTGTGTAGTTTTCTTGTCTTGTGATATCTTTGTCTGTTGTTGGTATCTGAATAATGCTAGCCTCATAGAGAGGGTTCCTTACTCTCCATTTTGGAAGGGTTTGTGAAGAATTGTTACTAATTCTTTCAGCATTTGATATAATTCACAAATGCAGCCATTTGGAACTGGGCTTTTTTTGCAGGGCAGATTTTGACAATGGAGTTTATCTTCTACCTTGTTGTAGGTATATTCAGAGGGTCTATTTCTTCTTGAGTCAGCTTTAGTCATTAGTATCTTTCTATGAATTTGTCTGTTTTATCTAAGTAAGTTAACTTTTTGACATATACTTGTTCATTATAATCTCATATAATTCTCCTTATTTCTGTGTGGTCAGTCATAGTAGCCCCCTCTTTCATTTTGGTCCCAGTAATTTGGGACATTTCTCTCACTCTTTTTAGTGAGTCGAGGTGAAGATTTGTCAGTTTCATTGATCTTTCAAAGGGTCATATCTGACTTAGTTTTATATATTGTTATTCTCTTTTCTCTATTTCACTAACTTCCACTTTAACCTTTACTTTTTCCCCCCTTCCTTTTGCTTGCTTTTCATTTAGTTTCCTCCCCTTTCTTGACTTAATGTGAAAGTTTAGGTAATCAATTTGAGATGTTGCTTTTTCATATAGACATTTACAGCTATATATTTCCTCTCAGCCCTGCTTTAGTAGCACCGTCTGGGTTTGGGTGAGCTCTGTCTTCACTTCTACTAATTTCAAAGTATTTTCTCATTTCCACTTTGGTATCTCTTTGGTTCTTTGATTATATAAAGTGTTTTGTTTAATTCTGCATATTTGTGAATTTCCCAAATATTCTCATACTTGAAAATAGAACAGATTTGGTTTGTGTCACCCTGTTCTGAGGATAGAATCTTAGGTTCCCGGATTTTCAGGGAGGTGATGTTTCTCCTGCTCCTCACATGAAGAAGCTCTGGGCATTAACGCCTCTTATGAAGCTCAGGAGCCTGAGGAGCCAAGCTCAGATTTTCTAGATTTGAAAAATGCCCTGAGGCTCACAACTGTTCTCTCTGGCTTATAGCCCGTATTTAAATTTTGGCCTAAATGATTATTCTCTTGATTGTTTTACAGCATTTTTTGGATGATTTATGTTTTTTCTATCATTTTTAGTTATTTTAGGAGAAGAGGCAGCCTTAAACCTCGTCTACTGTGTTAGTGGAAATGGAATCCTCATTAACTATTTATCATTTCTGCTCTTTATTAGGCACCAGAGTAGATGCTAGAGTATAGGTCACCTAAACCAATGGTGACCTGTGTCTTCCATGAGCCGGCGCTGCTCTGTGAACTGTTACTCAGACCACAAAGAGATGGAAAGTGAGTGTAAGCAGGAAAGCTCTGCCTTCTGTCTGAGATTGGTCATTACCGAAACAGAAATGAGTATGTATATCACGTCTTGGGTCTGCTAAAACACTGTGATCACTAGCTGTTTGTGGACCAGAGATGAAGTAGGCAGTGTCTAGAATGGAGTGGTTTTTTAGACTTGTGTGGAGGCCACTAAAACCTAACAAAAATGGACACTCTCCTCAAAATATGTGTATTTATAAGGAAATGTAGAGCATCAGTGTATATATGCGGATCATCTGAAGGGTTTTTAATAAAGGCCAGGAGAAGACATGTTGAGCAATCACTTTATGACCCAACAGTGCTACTCCACTTATCTGTAAGTAGGAACTGGAGTAGACAAAAGCGGGACCCATAACAACCATCAAGGGAATAAGCTGAAAGATGCCATTTATGAGTCACTCCTTCATGCAAGCAGACTTGCGTGCCTACAATGTACCCCGTCAAGTTCTAGTCTCAGATTTCTGTTCCAAATGTGGAAATTTGTCATTCTTTTCCATTCCTGCCCCCAATGTCTATTCCCAGAACCTGTACATCTCTTCCCAAGTAAAGGAATTCCACACTTAAAGAATTTTGATGGGGGTGGTGGTGCCTGGGAGGCTCAGTTGTTAAGTATCTGCCTTCATCTCAGGTCATGATCCAAGTGCCCTGGGATCAAGTTTTGCATCAGGCTCCCTGCTCAACAGGAGTCTGCTTTTCCTCTCCCACTCGCCCTGCTTGTGTTCCCTCTCTCTCGCTGTCTTTCTCTCTATCAAATAAATAAATAAAATCTTAAAAAAAAAACTTGATGGGGACAGAGACACCTCCATCCATAGAGAGGAGAACCCACTTCGCCAGTCTTGCTGTTGGATGTGACATGAAGCGTCAACAGTCATGTGACCACCTGCCAGCCTCTGACTCAGGACATGTGACAGACACCCTGGGACAGCATCCATGCATTGGGCACAGGTGTCATGCCACTGTCAGGGGCAGCAGTGATAGCAGTCCCAGCCTCAGGGGCCAGTGTCCTGCCTCAGGGGAGTCAGTGGTGTGGACAGTGGCATTGATACCCAGTAACAGGGTGCTGGTTGTATGTGGGCCTCCATCCAGGGTCTAATGTGGATTCTGTTCCTGGCTGTGTAGCCTCAAGCCCATTTTGTGGCTTTCCTTGAAATAAAACAAGCCCCATATATCCTCTCTCTTCCCTAAGTCTCTCTCTAACTGTACATATGTATCACAAGGAGCCATAAACCCATATAGGGAAGTTTCCAAGAGCAAGAATTCATTTTTTTCCAACTTTACAGAGATATGATTGACATCCACCATTGTGTAAATAAGTTAAGGGGTACAACCTGTTGGTTCATATATTTCTATACTGCAAAATAGTCACAACCATTAGAGTCATAGCATTAGCTGACACCTATATCGTATCACACAGTTACCATTTCCTTTTAAGAGGTGCCAATATTTAAGGCCTATATTCTCAGTAACTCCAAGATTTTATGTTGAGCTGATAAGCACTTCCTCAGTCTGCCTGGCTGTGCCCCATGGGAGAGAAAATGTTTCTCCCAGCGTATCTTGCATTTTCCTTCCTACAAAAAGAATATTCAAAGATTTTATTTATTTATTTATTTATTTGAGAGAGAGAGAGAGAGAGTGCCTGTGTTGGGGAGGGGCACAGGGAGAGGGGGAGAATTTCAAGCAGACTCCATGCTGAGTGGGAAGCCTGATTCGGGGCTCAATCTCATGACTCTCAGATTATGACTTGAGCCAAAACCAAGAGTTGGACACCCAACCACTGAGCCACCCAGACGCCTCCCAAAAATCATTTACATGTGTCTGTAAGACCTCTTCCCACAACGAAGGCTCTCATCAATGATCAGTGCTTCTCTATCTGGTGGAGCCCCAGGATTGCATGTGGCTTTGTTACCAAATACTCAGGCCTCTCCCCAGACCCACCATCTTAGAATGCTGGGTGAGGGCCCAGGAATCACCTACGTAATAAGCCCTACAAGAGAGGCTGATGCATGGCCATATAGGGATCCTGGTGTGGGTGCTTGCTTCTCAGTGTGAGATCTGAAGACCACCAGGAGCAACACCTTCTCACCACCCAGAATGAATCCATTAGGAAATGCTGCAAAGTTCATCTGTGAATATCCAGCACCCAATCACTTCCTATATCTTCCCTCCTCACAACTGAGATATACAGTCCACATCCTCCTCCTGGGACACTGCACTGCTGTCCTAGTTTCCCTACTGGCCGCTCGCCCTGCCCTTCTCAATTCTGCACAGCAGCAGATGCTACTAAAGAAACATCAGTCATGTGGATCTGTTCATTCTTCAAACTCCACATCTCACTCAGAGAAAACTCAAAGCCTTCTAATGTCCTCAGGCTTCCATGACATGGCTGTCCGCTGGCCTTATCTCACCTGCTCTCTGCTGCAGCCACAGTGGCCGCCCCACCCTTCCTTGAACACAGACACGCTCGTGCCCTACAGCGTGTGCACTGGAGGCTCCCTGCCTGGAAAGAACTCCCCCCAGACCTTCTCTTACACAATTCCTTTATGTCCTTCAAACCTCTGGGGTCACCTTCTCAATGAGGCTCCCCTTATCACTGGAATGAAGTAGCCATTGTCCCCGTTCCAGCACAGGTACTCTCTCCGTCATCTTCCTCACAGCTCCTGCCAACTTCCTAATTAAACCCTTCCCTTATGGACTGCACGTACATAAGACACAGTTCCCTTCTGAGTGACCCTGGTTTGGACTTGGCACCACCACTTACATGTGGACTTTTATACAGTAAATACCATCCATGTATTTTTCTTATTATTTTTTACTATTTTCTCTAGCTTAATTATTAGAATACAGTATATAACATTGGTAGCATATAAAATATGTATTAAACAACTGTGTATTTTATTATTAAGGCTTCCAGTCAACAGTAGGCTCTTAGTACTTAAGTTTTTGAGGGATCAAAATTATACCTGGATTCCTGATGGCACAAGCAGGCCACTGCCTCAATTCCCACATTGAGAGACAAGTGGAGTCTGCCCCTTGCCGCTAAAACATAGTCTCCCTAAGACCAGCACGTTTTGCCTCTTCTTAGTCTCATTGAGCTGTCCTAGATGTAAACATAGTGTGTCCTGTAGGAGGAACATGACAATTATCAGTTGAATGAATGAGCAGATAGAGGACTCCCTCTTCTATTTTTCTTTAAAGATTTTATTTATTTATTTGACAGAGAGATCACAAGTAGTCAGAGAGGAGGAAGCAGGCTCCCTGCTGAGCAGAGACCCTGAGATCATGACCTGAGCTGAAGGCAGAGGCCTTAACCCACTGAGCCACCCAGGTACCCGGACTCCCTCTTCTAGATGAGTCTCGGGCACAGCTGTTCTGTGGCAGCTCCCGGCCCATGTGTGCCCACCTCGCTGTCAGTGTGCCTCTTTCTTCTCACAAGGCTGCTCTCCTCTCCCTCTCTCTGCTCAGCCCCGCCCTCCCCACACACCATCTCTCCTGCACAGCACAGCACAGAGTTCTCTCTTCAGAAACACTGTACTTAGGCTTTATGGATCCTTTTCTCCAACCACATAGAAATCTACATTTGACTCTGCTTTATAAGTGAACTTGGCTCTGAGCCAGCACTATGATCACTGAACTAAGAGTGGGGAGAGAGAGGGCAGAGCAGCAGGGGAGGCAGAAACTAACTGAAGTTTAATAAGGATGGGAACCTCTCAGATCCCTCCTCTCTCTAGCTCCAGAATCTAAATAGTAATCCAGAAAACTGCTCTAGAGTGAGGGGAAGAGATGGATGAATCTGAAAATTCCTCTCTCCATACCAGAGACTCCTGTGTGCAGGGGCCAAATAAGGCCTTGGGAAGGACAGCCCAAAGGACACCTTCTGCTATAACCGGCAGGGTCACCCAGGAGAGAATGGCACAAGTACACAAGAGCAAGAACAGGCCTGATGCTACAGAAACAATGAAAAAACCCCAGAATGGGAGCTGTGTCATGACCCAGGCCTGAGGCGAGGCTGACCCAGTCACAGGAAGCTCTGGCTGCAGAAGTTCCTAGTGACACATGACGTCCAAGTGCCTGTGATCACAGATCCTGGTGAGACAAGCTTCCACAGAAGGGGCAGGACACAGAGCAGAGAGATGACCCAGCTGAGCGGTGAGCATGTCATGCCCATGATGCACTGAGCACCGACTAGGCACAGGCCCTGTGCCTGCTCAGCTCCTCACAGCCTTCTCCTACCTCACCGGCAACAGACTCAGCATAGCAAACACATGGTTTCTGGAAGGTTCTCAGTGCTTCCATTTATTTGCTGTCTCAACTTTACAAATTGCTTTTATACCTCATCAGCCACATATGCCAAGTGCTAAAAAACATAAACTCATATCTGGATTTTCATTTTCAGTAGGGAAGTAAGTTATTTGTACTCAGCCCAACATGAAATAAAGATAGGAATGGAGATGGTCCAGCCCTGCCTCTGCTGGAACAGGAAAGCACAGCAGAACAGAGAATGCAGGTCACTATGGGAAAGGGGCATGGTGGGCAGGGTGGGCCAGCCACCCCACCTCCTCACATTATATTCAGGAACACACACACATTCTGACACCTTTTGCACAAAGAGAAGTCAGGGGTTGTTGGTGTTACCAAGTGGGAGTGTGAATAAACCCTGCAACGCTCAGTCCCCACAGGGCAGCTGGTCTCACACTGTGAAAAACAATCATGTACAAACTTAGGTCAATCACATAAGAGCTCACATTCTCGGGACGCCTGGGTGGCTCAGTTGGTTGGGCCACTGCCTTCGGCTCAGGTCATGATCCTGGAGACCCGGGATCGAGTCCCACATCGGGCTGCCTGCTCGGCGGGAAGCCTGCTTCTCCCTCTCTCACTCCCCCTGCTCGTGTTCCCTCTCTGGCTGTGTTTCTCTCTGTCAAATAAATAAA
>PITA01022485.1:0-30249 GCA_004023965.1 Spilogale gracilis | reverse complement strand
TGCTCATCTAAGTTTTCAAAAGTCCTATATGAAAAACACTGTCTGATTTTTTTTAAAAGATTTAAGTTATTTATTTGAGAGAGAAAGTGTGAGAGTGAACATAAAAGCGGGGGGCTAAGGGAGAAGTAGAGGGAGAAGCAAACTCCCCTCTGAGCAGGGAGCCCGCTTCTCCCTCTACCCCTCCTGGGGTACTCCTGATTTTCCTCTCTCTCTAATAAGTAATTAAAATCTTAAATTAAACAAACAAACAAACAAACAAACAAGCTGCTGCTTCTACATTGGATCTCCTTGGGTGGTTTCTTGTGCTGTCTCTTTCAAGGCTGGGGACTCAGCTACCTAAGGCCCTTGGGGCCCTCCCAGAGCTGAGCCCATTGATTTTTAAAATTTCAGGCTTTAAGTCCCTTTGGTTGTAAGAACTCACAAAATTTGGCCCTTCTCCCTTCCAAAGCCAAATGTCACAGGGATTTGTCTTCCCTGTGCAGGCTTCCTTGATGTGATGGTCTGTTTCTTGCCCTGTGGCTAGCACTGGTGGCTCCCTCCCTCCTGCAGACATCTGTACAACGAAAGGCACTAAAAAATTAATGTGAAGAGTGGCAGTGTTTTGCATTTTTTGCTAATCTCTATATATCTAGCTTAATAATATCTAGCTTTCCCAACCATGTTTCTGCCCTTCCTACCCACTTCAATGCAACATCTTCTCTGCCTTTAGCTGTGGCGTTTGTTCTGCCGGCCTTTGGGTCCTTTCCTGGATTAGTTATGCTGATGTATCATCCAGTTGTATGTTTCTGTAGGATGAGGTGAGCTTAGGGTCCTCCTACTCCACCATCTTCCCAGGTTCTCTCCACAAGTTGTTTTTTCAAGTAAAAAATGGTGGTCCATGAAAAATCACAGCTAGTTCAACTAGCAAGTCAGCCATACACACGTGTTTTTCTTTGAGACAAGCATCATACTTGAGTATGCAGCCGAAGTGCTTTTGTGAGTATTTCCTGCCTTATCTTACAGAATATTAAGAAGATGAATACTCAAGGGTTAAGATTAAGTAAAACTAAATTTGTACTGCTCCAACACAAACATTTTGGGGTTAAACTGGCATCCCTCCACCCATCGCCCCCCAAAACACACACCTGGCAAGTCCATACAGTTTGGTATGGAATCAACTACCTTCATTTATGCTAAGGCACCAGTCATTTTACCAACCCTCAGGGCAAATGTCAACAGGGAAAAAAAGCAAATAGCATCTCAGTATTACTAGGAAAATAGTTTTGAACTCAAAGACCCCCTGGAAAAAAACAAAACAAAAACAAAAACAAAACAAACAAAAAAGACCCCCTGAAGAGGGGATCCTCAGAGGTTCATGAAAGTATGCTTTGGGGCGCCTGGATGGCTCGGTGGGTTGGGCCTCTGCCTTTGGCTCGGGTCGTGGTCTCGGGGGTCCTGGGATCAGGAGCGTAGAGCTCTGTGCTGGGCGGGGAGCCTGCTTCCTCCTCTCTCTGCCTGCCTCTCTGCCTACTTGTGATCTCTCTGTCTCTGTCAAATAAATAAACAAAATCTTAAAAAAAAAAAAAAAGAAAGTATGCTTTGGGAATTGCCTCACTGAGCTGATTCCTATAGAACCAATATGCCAATTAAAACATGAGTTATCTCAGCAAGAGTTAAGTTTCAAAATTATTCCACATATGATCCAAGTAACACGGTGGATTCTACCATATTCAATTTGATTGCTAATCCCATGTCAGACATTAAAAAATATAAAGTCTGGGAGAATTTTTCCTACAAGTTTTGATTATGAAATATTTGGCAGAGGAAATCTAATTCAAACCAGCTGCTGGACTCTTGCTGAGCAGCAGTCGGTTAGAACACATTGCCAAAAGGACCCCTTTAGTGGGGAAGTCGGATGAGATCATGCAAAGGCGTTTTAGCTGCTTTTGCTCCCTAAATCCTGTAAGCACAATATCACTCAGTTTTCCACATTGCAAAGTAGCCACACTTTCTTTGGATCTTTTTCTCTTCCAGTCAAAGAAAGTTTATATGAAAAGACTACAAAATGCACATCTTGCAAAATCTATAGCATCTTTAAAACCAATGTGTTTTTCTACCTGTATCGTGCATGTGGCCTTAATCTTAAGAAATATGTAAAATAGAAATTTAAAAAGTTAAATAAAAACCTTCGGGGGCGCCTGGGTGGTTCAGTTGGTTAAGCGACTAAGCCTTCAGCTCAGGTCATGATCCCAGAGACCCGGGATCGAGTCCCACATCGGGCTCCCCGCTTGGCGGGAAGCCTGCTTCTCCCTCTCTCACTCCCCTTGCTTGTGTTCCCTCTCTGGCTGTGTTTCTCTCTGTCAAATAAATAAAATCTTAAAAAAAAAAAAAAAAGAGGAAATCACTTAAAAAAAATCTTCATTTATCACTCTCATATTTTACTCAAATTTCTCACCAGCGGGAAAATACCCATTATTAAGTATACACACTCACATATTTTGGTTTCTAATAATCTGTAAATGTGCAAGCCAATAAATGATATTAATTTATATTACCCTAACAACATTCTTTGATTTTCGAACTACAACTAACTCTTATTTTATTTGGGACTACCTATTTTTGTGGGTAATCAAAGACCTTGACTTCTTTTTCGTTTTTTTTTTTTAAAGAGTAGGTTTTTGGTTTTTTTAAGGATTTTATTTATTTATTTGACAGAGAAAAACACAGCTAGAGAGGGAACACAAGCAGCAGGAGGGAGAGAGGGAAAAGCAGGCTTCCACTGAGCAGGCAGCCCAATGCGGGGCTGGATTCCCAGGCCCCAGGATCATGACCTGAGGTGAAGGCAGAGGCTTAACCACTGAGTCACCCAGGTGCCCCCAAAGTCCTTGATTTCTTTTCCTTCCCTATGTGTTTATACTATCTCCTTTTTTTTTCTTTGTGTCACCTACTCATAAGAACATGTTCCAAAGTATTAGGAGTAGAATTAATGAAAGTGAATATTCAGCCCTTTTTCATTACTCGTAAGTCCCGAACCCTGTCTTTCTTCCCACACCAAAAAGACATAAACATACCACCACTTTCTGGCCTTGCTGCTCTCTGGTCTGGTTCCATCCTTTGGTTTCTCTCAGTGGCCAAACTCTACCCTCTGTGGGAGGCAGAAAATGACTGAGCCCCACTTAATTCTATCTTGCAGTCATTTCAACCAATTCCACCTCGCTGACATAGCCACATGGAAAAAATAAACCTCCCATCTGCCGGTCATCTTTGCTCCTAACTACTGGGACTTCCTGAACAAGGAGTAAAGAATGCTTGCTGCAAAATGAATTAAAGTTATTTATCTTTTTAAAGATTTTATTTATGATGTGAGACAGAGAACAAGCAGAAGAGGGAGAGGGAGAAGCAGGCCTCCTGCTGAGCAGAGAGCCCGATGTGGGGCTCGATCGCAGGACCCTGGGATCATGACCTGAGCCAAAGGCAGGTTCTTATCTGAGTGAGCCACCCAAGTGCCTCTGAATTAGACTTATTAAGAAACAACATGTTCAAGGGTTCAACAAATCCTTTATCTCTATTCTGTGATCTAGGTGCTCCTGCTCTAAATTACAGAGAAATTCCTAAAGTTATGTGAAAACTACATTTTTTTTTTTTTCAGCTTGGTGGTTTCCTCTTTATTGATGTGCCTCCTATCTTCCTGCCACAATTTCAGTCCCTTCCATCTACCCCCAAAAAGAAGGCAATGAAGGAAGGGAATGTTGGGGTTTTGAGCCCCTGAAAACTACATTTCTATAAAAAAGAACGACATATGTAAGAGAACTTGGAAAGTTGAAGGAAATCCTACATAACGTGAAAGTCTTCCTGTAATTTAAAGAACACTCCTCCTCAAATGACTCTTGGTCTGCTCAAAGCAGGAACCTCCATCACTACTCCTACCCCCACAATACCATTCCTTGGAGGACATACAAGATGGCCCCACCACGTATTTTTGTTTGTTTGTTTTTTACTACCAAATACTTTTCTGTGGAGCTCCTTTTTAATGTATAGTTTTTTAAGTTACTTCAAAACCAGATTCTTTTTTAAGCTCAAATAAAGTTAAATGTGAGTATGTTTTCTAGTTTCAGACTAGTTTCTAGTTACCTTGTAAGACACCTTGGCCCCCAAATTTACATATCTTTGTTCATTTCCCTTTCAACTTTCCACATCTGGCATGCCAGAAACTTCCTGTTGCTTCAGATCAAATCGATGTTTATTTGCTGGCATCAAAATTATGTGCTCTTATACTAGAAAGAGAACTGAAGAATATTTTGGCTGAGTTGTGTGGTTTATCCACAGTACCACATGCTGGTTTCAGTGAATTCATCACTCAGCCAAAAGGCTACCCCAATTTCAGTGGTTTTCTAGTCGCAGTCAATAAAGTAAAGGGAAAAAAAACCCTACTATTTATCTTCATGACTATGTAAGACTTGAGGGGAACAGTTACAGGAAGATATTTCAACAACTTAAAAAATGTTAATGACATAAAACATTTACTGAACTGGGAGCTGCAAAATAAAAAGATTGTAAAAGAAAAGTTTCTGTCTCAACCATCTATATCTGCTACTTAAATGTTATTTTAGGTACCTAAGATAATAGAATTCACTTTAAAAATTTTTGGTAGATTTAGAGTAGGATAACTATTTTATTTTTTTGTCATTAGACTTACCTTGTGGCAACAAGAGGGTAGCTATGACACGGTGATGCCCAGGCATCCCTTGTCCATGGCATACAGTCATAAAGCAGCAAATCCTTCTCAGTCACAGCCATGAGGACAGGTCTCCATTGTTGTCTTCCACCATCTAGCTTTGCCTATAACAATGGTAAAATCCAGAAAGCAGAGCTAACTATAATGTTATGGAGCTAGTAAAAGTCCCTTCAGTGATGGTCTAACATAGTGGGTTTCTACTTTGTTCCCTGAACCTAACAGGCTTGAAGAACAGGAAATATCCCATCAGGTTCCTTTCCACTGGCTGGGATTCTCCACTGTGAGGTGAACTGTGTCAACTGGAAAAGCTCTCCCAGAGTGAGAGACATTATCTAGTGACAGAACTCTGTTTTTACAGAGTTCCCCATTATACTTTAGGAAGTTTAGGTGTGTGTTTCAAATGTATCATTGCATTTACCTGCATAAAGCTCAGTTACCTCTGTGAGGATTTAAAAATGTAGGGAAACATTCACTATTTATCCATATTGTCAAGGATCCAAAGCCAAAAACCAAAAGTCTAGGCTGAAAAAAATCCCTGGTACATCAAAACATTTCTCCCCATGAAATGACAAACAGGGAATGCTTAACAATAGTGTTATTTTTACATTAATCCTAAAACAAAACCAAAAAAAACCACAGATGCTTCAGCTATCACTGATGGCTTCAAGGAGAAATAAAATGATAAATCACTTGTCTCTTACAGAGTTGTCTTTAAAGCTACTTCTTATTTTCTCTTCCTTAATGACTTCTGAGGGTCATTTGAACATGTCAGAGCACCTTATGAATGTATCTATAATCTGAAAAATGGACTGAGTGGTTCGGTTCTGTGTTATAACATCTACTAATAGAACTTTCCCTTGTAGTTAGAGCCATAAACTGATTCCAGGGGTTGGAAATGAATTCTAGCCAGTGAAGTTACCTATGTTCTTCTATGTGCTGGAAGCACAAAATATATGACCCTACTCTTGAGATTCCAGCAAGGTTCTGTAGAAATAATTTCGCTTTTCTTATCAGTGAACTCAGGTTTCTAAGATTCTATATTTAGTCTCTGGGTAACTATAATACTTGGAGGGTATCACTTCCAAAAATGTTCTTTTGGATTCTTACATTTTTGGGGCACAGATAACACAAAGGGATTTCTAAATCTCTGTCTCTGAGATTATTATGAATAATCCTGCAAAAGGGAAGACATGGTAGTCTTCCCTTATCCATGGTTTTGCTTTTCACAGTTTCAGTAATCAACAGTCAACCAGGGTCCTAAAGGAGATGATCCTCCTTCAGACATATGGACAGAAGGTCAAGTGTAGCCTAACGCTCCATCACAGTGACTAGGCCATTCACCTTACTTCATCTCAAATCACCATAAGAATCACCAACATAGTACAATAAGACATTTGAGAGAAAAAGAAAAAGAGTACATTCATATAACTTTTATTATGGTATATTGTTATAATTGTTCTATTTTATTATTAGCTCTTGTTAATCTCTTACTGTACCTAATTTATAAATGAAATTTTATCAATGTATGTACGAATAGAAAAAAACGTAGTATATATAACATTTGGTACTATCTGTGGTTTCATATGCATATCCTCCATGCCTAAGGGGGACTACGATAATGTAAAACCTACCTTCCCAAGAGGTTAAAACGGCAACCTGTTTTTTTTTCCTTAAAGATAGGGAGAGAAGGAGGAGGGGGAGAGGAGAGATAGAGGGAATGGGAGAGAGAGAATCCTAACCATACTCCATGGTGGGCACAGAGCCCAGTGCATGGCAAAACCTCACAACCCTGAGATCATGACTTGAGCCAAAATCAAGAGTCAGAGGCTTAAATGACTGAGCCACCCAGGCATTGCAGCACTCTTTTTAAAATTAATTTTTTAAAAAAATATTTTTTATTTATGTGACAGAGAGAAACACCCCAGAGAGTGAACACAAGTCGGGGGGAGTGAGAGAGGGAGAAGCCGGCAGGAGCTGGATACAGGGCTCGATCCCCAGACTCTGGGATCATGACCTGAGCCGAAGGCAGACGCTTAACTACTGAGCCACCCAGGCGTCCCTAAAATTAATTTTTTCCTAAGGTTATAAGAGAGATTTTGAAGGTTAGATCAGAGTATATGCATTTGGAAAACCTAAATTAGATATATTTCTTCCCAAAGAAGACATTTTAGGCAATAAAGGAAAACTGCTAGAAGAATAAAAGCAATATCTAATTTCAAGATAGAGAACTTTTTGTTCAACTAACAATTTTTTTTTTCAACTAACAATTATTAAAAAGTGTTTATTCTTCGGCCTTTTTGAGTCCTTAGCTTTTAGAGAATTTCTTTTCCCTCTTCTTATCATTGCAGAAAAATGAAACATCAATTTAAGTTATTCTGTTTGTCTATTTGTCTTTTGTTATAAGGATACTGTTTGCTTTCAAAAGAGTCAAAATGCTTCCTGCTATATAGAGCATGTATTTTTGATTGTGGTATCAGTACAAGCAGCCTTGGGGCTCCACTATTAAGGTTCTGGACAGAGAATAAAGGGACACTAATGTCAGGGTTCTGGTTTGCTTGTGTTTCAACACCCACACATGCACACACCTGGCCAAACAACAGCTTTGGCCAAATTTTATTTTTTAATAAATAGAGTTGAAAAACACTAAAGATGAGGGGTGCCTGGGTGGCTCAGTGGGTTAAAGCCTCTGCCTTCGGCTCAGGTCATGATCTCAGGGTCCTGGGATTGAGCCCCACAATGGGCTCTCTGCTCAGCAGGAAGCCTGCTTCCTCCTATCTCTCTGCTGCCTCTTTGCCTGCTGTGATCTCTCTCTGTGTCTCTCTCTCTGTCAAATAAATAAATAAATAAATAAATAAAATCTTTAAAAAAGAAAACAAAAAAAAGAAAAACACTAAAGATGAAAAGCTACTAACAGTTACTATTCATTCCCTAAATCCTAATTTGATAAACCAATCTTTTTGACAGGTGATATATTTCTGTTATTATGATAGAAAACAGAGAGCAAAAACTAAATAAGCCATTCCATGAACACTGATTTAGTGTATTTACACATTTTGAGAATTATCAGGAACAAATTCGGAACTGTGGAAACAAAGCTTTCTTTGGCTGCCTTAGCTTTTCTAATCAATACTCAACTGCCTAAAAATACTGGTTTTATAGGTAATATATGTCTCCCCATTTGGTGGACTTAAAGAAAATTCTCTTTTAAGAATATAACCAACTAGGGGCCCCTGGGTAGCTCAGTTGGTTGAGTGACTGCCTTCGGCTCAGGTCATGATCCCGGAGACCTGGGATCGAGTCCCACATCGGGCTCCCTGCTCGGCAGGAAGCCTGCTTCTCCCTCTCTCACTCCCCCTGCTTGTGTTCCCTCTCTAGCTATGTTTCTCTCTGTCAAATAAATAAAAATCTTAAAAAAAAAAAAAAGAATATAACCAACTAAAAAGTAAACTATCAGTCACATAAAAATTAGTATCAATGAAGAGACAGAAGTCTCTGTGCAGGGAAGAGATTATTGTTTACCAAATATCTGTAGTATATATAGGTTTTCCCTGTTTTAAACAAACTCAGTTTTTAAACAATGTGAAATAACAAAAAAAAAATTGAGGAGAGATCATTTAAAGTTAAATAAACAATCTTTCCTAAATAAAAGAAAATGACTTTTTTCCTCTTTTTTTAGAGAAAGAGAGAGAAAGCATGAGGTGAACATCAGCATGGGGGGAGGGGCAGACAGAAAATCCTAAACAGGTTCCACACTATGGAGTTTGATGCCAAACGCCCAACATGGGCTAATCCCAGGACCATGAAATCATGACTTGAGCTGTAATCAAGAGTCAGGCACTCAACAGACTGAGCCACCCTGGTGCCCCACAACTATCTTTTCTAAGTACAAGTGAAACAACTTCATTTATATGCAAGATTTTCAGTAAATACACCTTTTGTCAAAAGAAATGCTTTCCTATAGTGAACGGATTATATAATCTAAAATTATTTTGACCTTTCATTCTCAAAGAATTAATCTTACAGTTAGAAAAGGCTTTGGCACTTACTGAATTCAACCTTTATCAGATACGTAAGCTCATTATAATACAACATTTCTGAGAAATGTATCCAGTCTGGCTTGATTACCTTATACCAATAGTGATATGTGATTTGTATAACCCAAACAACAACTACTTCAAAAAAGTAAAAATCAGGGGCGCCTGGGTGGCTCAGTTGGTTAAGTAACTGCCTTCGGCTTGTGATCCCAGAGACCCGGGATCCAGCCCCACATTGGGCCTCCCTGCTCAGCGGGAAGCCTGCTTCTCCCTCTCTCACTCCCTCTGCTTGTGTTCCCTCTCTGGCTGTGTTTCTCTCTGTCAAATAAATAAAATCTTTAAAAAAAAAAAAAAAAGTAAAAATCAAGAGTATTTTAGAAATAGAATGTTGAATTAGTTCAGTGGTACTATTTTTTAAAGAGATTAAGTCTTTTTATTTAGTATTATTTCCCAACCCTGAGTTTGTGTTCTTGGACAATATTTTATTATTAGTGATTATGTATATATATGTTACGTATATAAATATACACACAAAAAAAATCACTGAGCATCTACTCTATACATAGCATTAGGCTAAGTTCTCTGGGGGCAGTAAAGATTTGGGAGAAAATGCACTCCCATCTTACAAGAGCTCAAAAGTGAATGGAGGAAACACCATAGAAATATGGTCCATAAAAGACATATTGTGATGAATTGCTGGCTTGTTTTTCTCCTTTCTTCTTGTCTTTATTTATCATAGACCAAACTAATTTCAGTTTAACAGTTTAACAACTCTCGGGCACCTGGGTGGCTCAGTGGGTTAAAGCCTCTGCCTTCAGCTCAGATCATGATCTCAGGGTCCTGGGATGGAGGCCCACATCGGGCTCTCTGCTCAGCAGGAAGCCTGCTTCCTCCCCTCTCTCTCTGCCTGCCTCTCTGCCTACTTATGATCTCTCTCTCTGTGTCAAACAAATAAATAAAATCTTTAAAAAAAAAGTTTAACAACTCTCATATATTGCTGGTAGGAATCTAAATTAGTTCAACCCTCATGGAAGGCAATTTGGCAATATTTGTCAAGATTACAAATGCGGGACACCTGAGTAGCTCAGCTGTTGGGTGCTGCCTTCAGTTTGGGTTGTGGTCACAGGGTCCTGAGATTGAGCCCCACACTGGGCTCCCCTGCTCGATGGGAAGCCTGCTTCACCCTCCCCCACTTCCCCTGCTTGTGTTTGCTCCCTCACTGTGTTCGCTCTCTGTCAAATAAATAAATCTTTAAAACAAAATGAAACAAAACAACAAAATTACAAATGCATATTCCCTTTGTGATTCTTTAAAAATATGTCCACAAATTCTTTATAATACTCTTCCTTTTAAGAGGTGGAGCCGTTGGGTATAGAATGGACCTAGTAACTTGCTAAAGAAAAGAATACAGCAGAAGAAGAGGCTAGGTCATAAAATGCACTGTGGCTTCTAGCTTGTTCTTTCTCTCAGATCATTCACTCTGGGGAAAACCAGTAGCCACGTCTTAAGGACACTCAGGCAGCCCTGTACCAAGGCCTGCATGGCAAGACACTGAGGCCTCCTGCTAACAGCCATGTAAACGAATCATGCTGAAAGTGGACCTCCCAACCTCAGTCAAGTCCTCCGATGACTGCCCCCCTGGCAGACAGCTTGACTACAACTTCCTGGGGGATCCCAAGCCTGAACCACCCCGCTATACCACTGCCATATTTCAGATCTTTAAAAACTATGTGAGGTAAATATTTGTTATTTTAAGGCCACTAAGTTTTGGAGCCATTTGTCATATAGCGATAGATAATTAACACACTCTTGGACCCAGCACTTCTGGGGACTTATCCTCCAGGTACAGAAATATCCCCTACTCTCTCAACTCTCAATATCCAAATATATTAACTGCTAAACACTTATATTTTTGGATAAATCCCGTATTAACCAAAGTTTTACTACTCACACCGAGAAACTTAAGACCAAATACATTCAAATATGGGTTCCCTTGTTATCTGAACTATCTGAACTTGGAAACCAAAGAGTTTAGATAGCACATTTGTGGAAAGACAAATTATGGGATTATTCCCGGTACCATCCTTTATAAGGGCAAAAGACTTTAACAACAAAACGGGAGGAGTGCTTATTTAATTATAGCCACACAATGGAAACCCAGACAGTTGTAAAAAAAAAAAAAAAGAATGCTTTCTCTGCACTGATAAAGATCTCCAGAATATACTGTTTGTTTTTAAAGATTTTATTTGACAGAGAAACACAGCTAGAGAGGGAACACAGGCAGGGGGAGTGACAGAGGGAGAAGGAGGCTTCCCATCCAGCAGGGAGCCTGATGCAGGGCTCCCGATCCCAGAACTCCGGGATCATGACCCGAGCGGAAGGCAGTAGCTTAAGCCACCCCCAGAATATATTGTTTAATGAAAAAAAGAGAAAGGTATTAAGTAGTATGCATAATATGCTCTCTTTTTTTTATATAAGAGAAAAAGAGTACGGGTTCATATTTACTTTCACTTGCATAAAGGAATTCTCAAAAGATTTACTAGAAAGGAGTGAAAGTAATTACCCCTTTTACGAAAGGGAGTGGGAACTGGTTGGATGAGGGACAGAAAGGAGAGTAAGATTTTTCACCTATTAACTTCTTAAAAAATATTTTATTTATTTATTTGACAGAGAGAGATCACAAGTAGGCAGAGAGTCAGGCAGAGAGAGAGAGGAGGAAGCAGGCTCCCTGCCAAGCAGAGAGCCTGATGCGGGCCTCGATTCCAGGACCCTGAGATCATGACCTGAGCGGAAGGGAGAGGTTTTAACCCACTGAGCCACCCAGGTGCCCTCACCTATTAACTTTTTATTCTGACCTGTGAACCCTGTGAATGAATGTTTGCCTTTTAAGATCAGGAGGCTTTCTTTTTTTTTAAATATTTTATTTATTTATTGAAAGAGAGAGAGTGAGTGAGAGAGAGCATGAGAGGGGAGAAGGGCAGAGGGAGAAGCAAACTTCCTGCGGAGCTGGGAGCCCGAAGCGGGACTTGATCCCAGGACTCCAGCATCATGACCTGAGCTGAAGGCAGTGGCTTAACCAACTGAGCCACCCAGGCACCCTGATCATGAGGATTTCTAACATTGCTGAAAGCACAGCACAATTACCACTCAGTTGAGTTCTTCAAGTAGCATATAAAAATTTAGAAAAAATGAACTTACACAACTCAACACCCAAAAAACAATAATCCAATTAAAAACTTGACAGAAGAAATGAACAAACATTTCTACAAAGACAGCCAGATCACCAACAGACACAAAAAGATGCTCAACATCACTCATCATCAGGAAAATGCAAATCAATCTGCCAGAATGGATACAATAAAAAAATACAAGAAACAATAGATGTTGATGAGGATGTGGAGAGAAAAGAACCCTCTTACACTGCTGGTGGGAATGCCAGCTGGTGTAGTCACTGTGGGAAGCAGGATATAGGTTCCTCAAAAAATTAAAAATAGAACTACTCTATATTATGCTGAGCGAAATAAGTCAATCAGAGAAAGACAATTATCATATGATCTCACTGATATGAAGAATTTGAGAGGCAGGACGGGAGGTCATGGGGGTAGGGAAGGAAAAAAAATGAAACAAGATGGGACCGAGAAGGAAGACAAACCATAAGAGACTCTTAATCTCAGAAAACAAACAGGTTTGCTGGGGAGTGTGCTTTTTGGGGGAGGGGATTGGGTGGCTGGGTTCTGGAAAAAATAAAAATTAAAAAAAAAAACTACTCAAAAATCCCATAATCGAACTACTGGGTAAGAATACCCAAAGAATACAAAAATACTAATTTGAAAGGCTATATACACCCCTCTGCTTATAGCAGCATTATTTACAATAGCTTAACTGTGAAAGCAGCCCAAGTGTCCATCGATAGATGACTGAATAAAGAAGATGTGGTATGTGGCACCTGACTGACTGACGGCTCGGTCAGCGGAGCACGTGACTCTTGACCTCCGGGGGTTGTAAGTCTGAGTCCCACATTGGGTGTACAGATTACTTAAAAATAAAACCTTAAAAAAAGGATGTGGATGCACAATGGAGTATTATTCAGCCATAAAAAGAATGAAATCTTGCCATATGCAGCAATAGGGATGGAACTGGAGTATAATGCTAAGTGAAATAAGTCATAGAAAGACAAATACCATATGATTTCACGCATATTGGAATTTAAGAAATAAAACAAATGAACAAAGGAAAAAAGGAGAGGCAAAACAAGAAGCAAACTTTTTTTATGAGGATAAAAAGTGCATTTTGTTTTTTAAAAATTCTATTTTAATTCCAATTAGTTAACATATAGTGTTACATTGGTTTCAGGTGTACAATAGAATGATTCAACAATTCCATACATCACCTGGTGATCATCACGACAAGCGTACTCCTTAATCCCCACCAACCATTCAATGCATCTCTCCACTCATCTCCCCTCTGGTAACCATCAGTTTGTTCTCTATGGTTAAGAGTGTGTTTTTGGATTTGTTTCTCTCTTATATTTTCCCTTTGCTTGTTTTTTGTTTGTTTGTTTGCTTCTTAAATTCCACATGAGTGACATCATATGGCATTTTTCTCTGGCTGACTTATTTCACTTGGCATTATACTGTCTAGCCCCATCTATATTGTTACAAATGTCAAGATCTCATTCTTTTTTTATGGCGGGATAATATTCCATTATGTATATATACCAAATCTTCTTTATCCTTTCATCAGTCATTGAACACTTGGCCTGCTTCTATACCTTGGCTATTATAAATAATGCTTCAGTAAACATTTAGGGTGCATGCAAACTTTCAAATTAGTCTTCTTATATTCCTTGGGTAAATACCCAGTAGAGCAATTGCTAGATCATAAGGTAGTTCTATTTTTAATTTTATGAGGAGCCTATATACTATTTTCCACAGTGGTTGCACCAATTTGCATTCCCATCAAGAGTACACAAGGGTTCTATTTTCTCCACATCCTTACCAACACTTGTTTCTCATGTTTTTGGGGGGAGTTGATCTATATAAGTTCTTTATATCTTTTGGCTAACCCTTTATCGGATATGCCATTTGCAAATATCTTCTTCTATTCAGTAGGCTGTCTTTTAGTTTTGTTGATTTTTTCTTTGACTGTGCTTAAGTTTGTTGTTTTGATGAAATCCCAATAGTCTATTTTTGCTTTTATTTCCCTTGCCTCAGGAAAAAGATGTTGTTACAGTCGATGTCAGAGAAATTACTGCCCGTGTTCTCTTCTAGAACTTTGATGGTTTAGATCTCACATTAGGTGTTTTTTTTTTTTTTTTTAAGATTTTTATTTTTTTATTTATTTGTCAGAAAGAGAGAGTGCACAAGCAGGGTAAGTGGCAGGCAGAGGGAGAAGCAGGCTCCCTGATGTAGAACTTGATCTCAGGACCCTGGGATCCTGGCCTGCGCTGAAGGCAGCCACTTAACTAACTGAGCCACTTAACCATGTCACATTTAGGTCTTTAATCAATTTTGAATTTGTTTTTGTGTATGGTGCAAAAAAGTGGTCCAGTTTCATTCTTTTGCATATAGCTCTCCAGTTTTCCCAGCACCATTTGTTGTAGAGACATTCTTTTTCACACTGGATATTCTTTCCTCCTTTGTTGAAAATTAATTGACCATGTAATTGTGGGTTTACATCTGGACTTTCTATTCTGTTCCACTGATCTGTGTCTATTTATTTTTGTGTCAGTACCATACTGTTTTGATTACTACAGCTTTTAAGTCGAGAATTATGATGCCTCTGGTTTTGCCTTTCTTTTTCAAGACTGCTTTGGCTCTCTGGGATCTTCTGCAGTTCCACATAAATTTTAATATTCTTTGTTCTTCTAGTTCTGTGAAAAATGCTGTTGGTATTTTGAGAGAGATTGCATTAAATGTGTAGACTGTTTTGGTATAGACATTTAAACAGTACTTTTTTTTCCAATCCACTTTCTATTTCTTTGTCATCTTCGATTTCTTTCATCAGTGTTTTATAGTTTTCTGAGTACAGGTCTTTCACCTCTGTGGTTAGGTTTATTCCTAGATATCTTAATACTTTGGCAGCAATTGTAAATGTTTTTTTTTTCTTAATTTCTCTTTCTGCTGGTTCATTTTTAGTGTATAGAAGTGCAGCAAATTTCTGCACACTAATTTTGTATCCTGCAGATTTTACTGAATTCATTTATCAGTTCTGGCAGTTTTTTGGTGGAGTCTTTGAGGTTTTCTATATAGAATATCATGTCATCTACAAATAGTGAAAGTTTTACTTCTTCCTTACCAATTCAGATCTCTTTTATTTCTTTTTGTTGTCTGATTGCTATGGCTAGGACTTCCAGTACTATGTTAAATAAAAGTGATGAGAGTGGACATCCTTTGAGTATGATGTTTGCTGTGAGTTTTTCATATCCAGCCTTTATTATGTTGAGGTATGTTCCCTCTAAACCTACTTTGTCAAGAGATTTTATCATGAGTGAATGTTATACATTGTCAAATGCTTTTTCTGCATCTACTAAAATGATCATATGGTTCTTATCCTTTCTCTTATTGATGTGATGTATCACATTGATTGATTTGTGAATCAAATCACCCTTTTAACCCAGGACTAAATCCCACATGATTGAGATGAATTGTTTTTTTAAATGTATTTTTGAATTTAGTTTGGTAGTTTTGTTTTTGTTTGTTTGGTTTTTTTGAGAATTTTTCATCTATGCTCATTAGGAATATCGGCCTATAGTGCTCTTTTTGAGTGGTGTTGGTATTAGGGTAATGCTGGTCTCGTTGAATAAAATTGGAAGTTTTCCTTCCTTTTCTATTTTTTGAAATAGTTTAAGAATAGTTACTAATTTTCCAAGAAACAGACTCTTAACTATAGAGAACAAACTGATAGTTCTCGGAAAGGAGGTGGATAGAGGGAAGGGTGAAATAGGTGGGGTTTAAAAAACAGACTTACCATGATGAGCAATGAGTAATGTATAGTATTGTTGAATCACCATATCATATACCTGAAACTAATATAACACTGTATGTTAACTATGCTGGAATTAAAACAAAAAAACTTCCAAAATTTAGGAACAATGACAAACATAACTAAAATACTAAAACTTTCAAAGTCATAAGTACTTATACCATGATCCTCATTAGTTTCTTCTGTTTAGTTATCCTGATTATGCTTCCTAGAAATTATCACAGTGTTAATTCTGTGTTCTAATTTATTATTATTTGAAACATTTATAAAATTTCAGAACTTAAAAGAAAAAAATAGATTAGTGGAGTCCAATGTTGGTCTCCACACAACCTCCTGTGGGTTGCCAAAGAAGACTGCTAGACCCCACTATAGATCTATCAAATCAGAACTCTGTTGAAGTGGGGCATCGGGGCCCAGACCTCACAAACTTAGTTAAAACAAAACAAAAACAAAAGAATGAAATACCCCTGGGTTGCTATTGACATAATCCCTGCTCCCTTGGACACACACAAGGAAACTAGGATTCAAAGAGATGAAAGAAACTTTAAAAAGATCGAAGAGCAGCAGAAGCCAGAATTACCACTTGAACACTCATCTTGGAACCCTTAGTCCAATCTTCCTTTTTCAACTCCTGGTGCCCCAGGTGACAGTGAAGGACTCAAAAGAAACAGGATGTACTATAACATCATGTATATTCAAGGTTTGGGATTCAAACTAACCTGGATTAAGTTCTTCCTTTCCTTTTACCCAATGTCTACTTAGGTTTTGTTTCTCCTCTTTTTATTTTTCAGTTATGGAAGACAACTGTATATTTTTGGCTAGTGGCTTATAAAATATTTTGTATATTCTATACTTTTCCCAGAACAGGAGAGTAAGCTTTCTGTCCCTGAAACTGAGAGAAGACTAGAACAGAGGTTGTGAAACTATGACCTATGGGCCAAATGCAGCCCAGTACTTGTTTTTATAAATAAAGTTTCATTGAAACACAGTCACACCTCTCCATTCTCATTCTGTCTACCACTGTTCTCTTGCTGCAACTGCAGAGCCAAGTATTTGTGACACTATCTGGTGCTTTGCAGAAAATGTTTGGTGATCCTATTCTAAAATCATGAAAATTATCCTCTGTCATTAAGGACAGAGATGGTAATAAGAATCTCTTTTTAGTTATGTTGTGATGATGATTATCATGACAGTCAGTTCGGCTGGTGGAGGTGATAATTAGCAACAAATAACTAAATGGCAGGGAGGAGAAACACAAGACCAACAAACAAAAGATCTGCAAGCTAGATATCCAGGACCTGACTACATGATAAATATTATAGATAAATGAAATGGGGAACCACCTTGGCTCTGAATGGTGACCCAGTAAGACCTTGCCCTGCCTCTCAACCTACCTGTTCTGCCAGCCAGGCAATGTGCTTGACCTCCTTGCTGCCTCCTGCTGTACTGGTTGCACCAAGCATGGCATTGAGTTCAGCCAATACCTGTGGGAGGAGAGCCATTATGTTGGTGTGGATAGCTACGAACCAGGAATGTGCTGTCGCTGTATCCTTGCAGCGTAGGATCAACGTGTTCCTGCTATCAGGAGAATGTAGTTCTATCAATCTGTGTGGAAAAAGAAAAAAAAAAAAGTAAGCTAGATCAGAAGTCATCAAACCTGCCAGAGTGTAACATACATAACTGGAAATCTATTTTAATTTTGCATTCCAGAATAGAGATACTTTCTCTTAATTCCTTAGGGACCAATTTCAGAGAAAACCACATATGGAAAGATAATCATCAGAAAGACTAACTGCTGGGTCTGCTGTTTCGGTGTGTTAATGTAATGACCTAAAATGAAGGAACCTATTGTAAAACACCTCACTTTGCTTTAATTTCCAAGTTAAAGAAATGGAAAGCATGCTTGTTGAATGTCATAGGCACATTGTAAAGAAGGAACTGATATTTTTTAAAGTATTTAGAAAATTCTGGTATAAGGTATTGGTAGGTAAATAAATGTGACTGCCAAAGAGCGAACTGAAATTTCCACCATGTAGAATAAAGAAAAGAGAAAATAACTGACGAATGTGACCTATAAAAATCTGAAACTTGTTTTTTAGGGCCTGGGTAGCATTATGTGATTAAATCATCCACTGAGTCATAATAGAAAAAGAGTTAAGAGATCTTCAGCTCTATGACTGTTATTTGTTAATGCTCCACTGAGAACAATCCAAACTTCAAAACTCGCCTTTAGGAATTTGCTAAATTTCTTTACAAGTAAATTAAACAAATTTCTTAGAAAGCAATTTACTGGGTACTGTTTTCTGTTTTAGTCAAGGTTTCTGTTGAGATGAGTGAAAAGTCAAACAAATAACTGAATAACATACATACACTTCTGGGTTCTAAGAGTGAACATATGCATCTTTCAAATAGGAAAAAAGATAAAGCTTTTAGGAGTGTTTTTCATGGTAGGCAAGAAACTGACAAACTGCCACTGACCAGGTATAGATCTTTTTATTCTTTCATCTTTCTGAGGAGAGTTTTTGCTGCCTTAACACCCTGTCATGAGATCCTGTACCACCTGACAAAGATAAGCAGTTTACATGGATATTAGCATGCCTGCCTTGAAGCTTGCGCTCCTCTCTTTTGCCACTTTTCTAAGCCCTTTAGGATTCCAAGTATTTCAATTTGCCATATTTAGTATGGCAAATATTCATTGTCATTTCAACTCTGGTCGGTCTATCCTTTCTTTCTTTCTTTTTTTTTTTTTAAAGATTTTATTTCTTTATTTGACAGAGAGAAACACAGCCAGAGAGGGAACACAAGCAGGGGGAGTGGGAGAAGGAGAAGCAGGCTTCCCACAGAGCAGGGAGCCCGATGCGGGGCTCGATCCTGGGTCTCCGGGATCATGACCTGAGCTGAAGGCAGTTGCTTAACCAACTGAGCCACCCAGGCGCCCCCGGTCTAACCTTTCTCAAGTAAACATTTATTGAGCACCTACTATTTGCCAGCTACAGTGAGACAGTGACATTGGAGATACAGTGGTGAAAAAGAGAAAAAAAAATAGTCTCTATTCTCATTGGACCTATTGTTCAATGTGGAAGGCAGAAATTCATCAGTTAATATAATTCCAGGTTACAAAAAGTGCTCCTATAAAGGACTACTATGAAGTTCTTATCTAAAGGAGGCAGGACTGCAAGGGAGGCCTCTCCACCTCTGAGGCACACTTACCCAGCTAGGGTCATGCTTTGAAATGGGTTATAAACACATCTACCTCATACTTATCAACTAACCTATCTAGTCACCTGCTCTCCCACTGGAGTTAGTTACCTAGCTACCTGAAAGGCTAGCCACCAGTCTATCCATGTTTTATATGCTTTCAAAGTTTCAAGGCAATAGCCAAAAGGCCGAGAAATGCTAGAAAATAGCCACAACATAAAATAAGATCTGAGAATAGTCTTAAGTACATAGAAAGGTCATATTAGTCAGAAAAAAAACCACTTTATTTTATTTTTAAAGATTTTATTTATTCACTTGTCAGAGAAAGAGAGCAAAATCAGGAGGAGTGGCAGGCAGAGCAGGGAGAGGGAGAAGCAGGCTCCCCAGTGAGCAAGGAGCCCAATGGGGGACTCGGCTCTAGGACCCTGGGGTCATGACCCGAGCAGAAGGCAGTCGCCCAACTGACTGAGCCAGCCAGGCATCCCTGAAAAAAATCTTTAGATAGCAAGTCATAGTAATTTGAGCTATTTGCTTTTGTTTTATTCTTCTGTGCTAGATGCAAAACCTGCTTAAGATTCTCTCCCTCTTCAGCCTCTCTAAAAAAAGGTAAAAAACACCAAAATGTCCACCGATGGAATGGGAAAACAAACTGTGGTATTATACAAAGAATAGAATGTTATGCAGCCTTAAAAAGGAAGGAAATTCTGAAATATGTTGGGTGAACTTCGAAGACATTATGCTAAGTCAAACAAACCAGTCACTAAAGGAGAAATATTGTATGAGTCCACTTATATGAAGTATCTACAGTATTCAGAGTCATAGAAACAAAAACTAGAGTGGTAGCTGCCATGGGTTGGAGGACTGGGGAATAGGGAGTTGTTTAATGGGTATGGAGTTACAGTTTTGCAAGACAAAAACTTTCTCAAGATTGTTGTACAAATATACTTAATACTACTAACTATATACTTAAAAATGGCGAAGGTAGTAAATTTTATGATATGTGTATTTTACTACAAGTAAAAATTATAATATAAATCAGAAATAATCTTAGGTTGGGACGTAAGATGGATTATAGTAGAAAGAGATATGGCCTGGGGAAATTTAATTGGACCCATAAGAATGAAACTACACAAGAATTCACCAGTAGGGGGCGCCCGGGTGGCTCAGTGGGTTAAAGACTCTGCCTTAGGCTCCGGTCAAGATGGCAGGGTCCTGGGATCAAGGCTCGCACTGGGCTCTCTGCTCCGCAGGGAGCCTGTTTCCTCCTCTCTCTCTGCCCGCCTTTCTGCCTACTTGTGATCTCTCTGCCAAATAAATAAATAAAATCTTAAAAAAAAAAGCAGCCAAATTGATTTTAAAGTTACTTAATGACAAGTAGTTACCTATAAAATTTGATGCTAGATTATTAAATAATGTGTGAATACTAACCTAAAGTTATTTTCTTTATTATTTATACTAATCTTTTAAAAACATTATTTATTCTTTATAAGATTTTATTTTATTTACTTGACAGAAGGAGACAGAGAACAAGCAGAGGAATGGCAGGCAGAGGGAGAGGGACAAGCAAGCTCCTGCAGATAAGGGGGAGCCCCATGTGGGACTCAATCCGGGGACCCTGGGACCATGATCCGAGTTGCAGGCAGCTGCCCAATCAACTGAGCCACTCAGGTGCCCCTATTACTTATGCTAATCTTTTTTTTTTTTAAGATTTTATTTATTTATTTATTTGATATAGAGAGAGAGATCACAAGTAGGCAGAGAGGCAGGCAGAGAGAGAGGAGGAAGCAGGCTCCCCGCCGAGCAGAGAGCCGGATGCGGGCCTCGATCCCAGGACCCTGAGATCATGACCCGAGCGGAAGGCAGAGGCTTTAACCCACTGAGCCACCCAGGTGCCCTATTTATGCTAATCTTACGAAGAAAGTATTTCCACTATTTCTAGAATTTTCTACATAACACAGCAATTGAGTACGTACATTTTATCTACTCCTTTCTGAAATCCCACTAAAAACACTTAAAAGGGATTTTTGAAAAACTTAATGGACTTTTTCTTTTAACAGTATTAGGTTTACATAAAAAAAACTGAGTAAGAAGTACAGAGAACTTCCAAACACCCTTCTTTGCCCCTCCACAATATTTTTATTAATATCTTGCATTACTAATTATGTAATTATTAACATCTTGCATTACTGTGGTCCATTTGTTACAACTGATGAGCCAGCCAATACTGATACAATATTACTAACTAAAATCCCAGTTCACTTTTTGTGTTGTATATTCTGAGTTTTGACAAATGTATGCCATATATTTACCATTACTGTATTCTACAGAATCATAATTTCACTGCTCTAAAAATCCCCTGTGCTCCACTTATTGATTCCTCCATCACTCAGGCCCTGGCCTTGACTCCTGGCAACCACTAATCATTTTACAGTCTCCATGGAATCATATAGTATGTCACTTTTTCAGACGGCTTCTTTCACTTAGCAATATGCACTTAAGGTTCCTCCATGTGTTCTGTGGCTTGAGAGCTCATTTCTGTTCTCTCTCTCTCTCTCTCTCTCTTTTAAAGATTTTATTTATTTGACAGAGAGGAACACAGCTAGAGAGGGAACACAAGCAGGAGGAGTGAGAGAGGGAGAGGCAGGGTTCCTGCCGAGCAGGGAGCCTGATGTGGGGCTCGATCCCGGGACTCCCATGACTTGAGACAAAGGCAGATGCTTAATGACTGAGCCACCCAGGCACCCTCCTTTTTTTTTTTTTTTTTTTAAATAAAAGGATCTACCATTATTATTTTTTAAATTTAAATTCAATTAATTAACCTATAATGTATTACCGGTTTCAGAGGTACAGGTCTGTGATTCTTTGGTCTTATATAATATCCAGTGTCCATTACAACACATATCCTCCCCAATGTCCATCACTCATTTACTCCATCCCTCCACCCTCTCCCCTCCAGCAACCCTCAGTTTGTTTCCTATGATTAAGACTCTCTTATGGTTTGTTTCCCTCTCTAGTTTTATCTTGTTTCATTTTTTTTCCCTCTCTTCCCCTATGATCCTCTGCCTTGTTTCTTAAATTCCACATATCAGTAAGATCATATCATAATTGTCTTTCTCATATTGACTTATTTTGCTTAGCATAATACCCTCGAGTCCCATCCACATTGTTGCAAATGGCAAGATTTCTTTTTTGGATAGCTGCATAATGTTCCGTTGTGTGAATGTGTGTGTGTGTGTGTGTGTGTATGTGTGTGTGTGTGTGTATCCCATATCTTCTTTACACATTCATCTGTTAACAGACAACTAGGTTCTTTCCATAGTTTGGCTATTGTGGACATTACTGCTATAAACATTCAGGTGCACATGACCCTCTGGATCACTACATTTGTATCTTTAGGGTAAATACCTAGTAGTATGATTGTTGCGGTCATAGGGTAGCTCTATTTTCAACTTTTTGAGGAACCTCCATACTATTTTCCAGATGGCTGCACCAGCTTGGGTTCCCACCAACAGTGGATGAGGGTTCCCCTTTCCCTGTATCCTCGCCAACATCTGTTATTTCCTGACTTACTAATTTAAGCCATCCTTAAGTGAGGTGGTATCTCATTGTGGTTTTGATTTGTAGTTCCTTAATGCCAAGTGATGTTGAGCACTTTCTCAGGTGTCTGTTGGCCCTTTGGATGTCTTTGCAGAAATGCCTTTATATCTTTTGCCCATTTCTTGACTGGATTATTTGTTTTCTGGGTATTGCTTTTGCTAAGTTCTTTATAGATTTTGGATACTAGCCTTTTATCTGATTTGTCATTTGCAAGTATCTTTTCCCATTCTGTTGCTTGTTATTTGGTTTTGTCAACTGTTTCCTTTGCTGTGCAAAAGGTTTTTATCTTGATGATGTCCCAATAGTTCCTTTTTGCTTTTGTTTCCTTTGCCTTTAGAGATGTGTCTAGGAAGAAGTTGCTGCAGCCAAGGTTGAAGAGGTTGCTGCCTGTGTTCTCCTCTAGGATTTTGACGGATTCCTGTCTCACATTTACATCTTTCATCCATTTTGAGTCTATTTTCGTGTATGCTGTGAGGAAATGGTTCAGTTTCATTCTTCTGCATGTGGCTGTCCAATTTTCCCAATACCATTTGTTGAAGAGACTGTCTTTTTTTCCATTGGATATTCTTTCCTGCTTTGTTGAAAATGAGTTGACTATAGAGTTGAGGGTCCAATTCTGGGTTCTCTATTCTTTTCCTTTGATCTATGTGTCTGCTTTTGTGACAGTACCATACTGTCTTAATGATGACAGCTTTGTAATAAAGCTTGAAGTCTGGAATTGTGATGCCACTAGTTTTGGTTTTCTTTTTCAACATTCCTTTGGCTGTTCGGGGTCTTTTCTGGTTCAAACAAATTTTAGGACTATTTGTTCCATTTCCTTGAAAAAAGTTGCTAGTATTTTGATAGGGATTGCACTGAATGTGTAGATGCTCTAGGTAGCATAGACATTTTGACAGTGTGTGTTCTTCCAATCCACATGCACGGAACATTCTTCCATTTCTTTATGTCCTCCTCAATTTCTTTCCTGAGTATTCTATAGTTTTCTGAGTGAGAGCTCATTTCTTTTTATTGCTGAATAATATTTCATTGTCTGGATGTATGAGTTGTTTTACCCATTCACCCACTGAAAGACTTCTTGGCTGCTTTCAAGTTTTGGCAATTAAGAACAAAGTTTCTATAAACATTTGTGTGCAGGTCTTTGTGTGAACACAAGTTTTCAACTCCTTATGGGTAAATACCAAGGAGCACAAGTGCTGTCATATGGTAAAACTATGCTTAGCTTGTAAGAAACTGCCAAATTGTCTTCCAAAGTTGCTGTATCATTCTTCATTCCCATTAACAATGAATAAGAGCTCTTAGGGCGCCTGGGTGGCTCAGTGGGTTAAAGCCTCTGCCTTCGGCTCAGGTCATGATCTCAGGGTCCTGGGATCAAGGCCCGCTTCGGGCTCTCTGCTCAGCGGAGAGCCTGTTTCCTCTGCTCTCTCTGCCTGCCTTTCTGCCTACTTGTGATCTCTCTCTGTCAAATAAATAAATAAAAATCTAAAAAAAAAAAAAAAGTTCCTGTTGCTCTGCATTCCTCTCCAGCATTTGGTGCTGTCAATATTTTGGATTTTGGCCATTCTAATATGCACACAGTGGTATTTCACTGTTTTAATTTACAATTCCCTAGTAATATGTGATGTTGAGCACCTTTCATATTTTTTTTTAAATCTTTTTTTTTTTAAGATTTTCTTTATTTATTTGACAGAGAGAAACACAGCCAGAGAGGGAACACACGCAGAGGGAGTGAGAGAGGGAGAAGCAGGCTTCCTGCAGAGCAGGTAGCCAGATGTGGGGCTTGATCCCGGGTCTCCAGGATCATGACCCGAGCCGAAAGCAGTCGCTTAACCAACTGAGCCACCCAGGCGCCCCACCTTTCATATTCTTATTTGCCATCTGTATTTCTTCTTTGCTGAGGTGGCTGTTCGGATATGTTTCCCATTTTTAATTGGGTTGGTTTTGTTATTGTTGAGTTTTAAGAAGTCCTTGTATATTTTGGATACCAGTCCTTTATCTGGTAAGTATTTTACAGAGATTTTCTCCCAGCCGTGGCTTGTTTTTTCATTCTCTTAACAGTGTGTGATGGTTATTTTTATGTGTCAACTTAAGTGGGCTAAGGGATGCCTAGATACCTGATAAAACAGTGTATCTGGGTATGTCTGTGAGAGTTTTCCTAGAAGAAATTAGCATCACCAGAAGACAGAATAAGGAAAATGGCCTCTGCCAATTCAGTGGGCATCATCCAATCTGCTTAGAGCATGAATATAACAAAAAGGTGGAAGAAGGGTGAATCTGCTCTTGGCTTGAATTGGGACATCCCTCTTCACCTACTCTTGCATACTAGTACTCTTGGTTCTTGGGCCTTGGCACTCAGACCGTATTATACCACTGGCTTCCCTGGTTCTCCAGTTTACAGAAAGCAGATCATGGGACTGGCCTTTGTAAAGGCTATGCCCATTGCTATAATTTATCTCTCTATTCATCCACACATCCATCCATTCATCCATCTGTCCTACCGGTTCTATTTTCCTGGAGACCCTACTGTATAGTGTCTTTTACAGAGCAGTTTTTAATTTTCATTAAAATTCAACTTTTTTTTTTATCAGTTCTTTCTTTTATGTATCGTGGTTTTGCTGTTATCTTCTTAGTCATCAGCAAACTTTAAAGGGGACTCGTTGATTGACTTGACTCTTTTTTAAAAGATTTTATTTATATGAGAGAGAGAGAGAGAATGAGAGAGAGGGCATGAGAGAGGAGAGATCAGAGGGAGAAGGAAATTCCCTGCTGAGCAGGGAGCCCGATGTGGGGCTTGATCCTGGGACTCTAGGATCACAACCCGAGCCGAAGGCTGTTGCCCAACCAACTGAGTCACTCTTGTGCCCCGATTGATTTGATTTTTAAAAAATATTTTACTTATTTGTCAGAGAAAGTGAGAGAGCACAAGTGGGGTGGAGAGGGGCAGCAGGCAGAGAGAGAAGCAGGCTCCCTGCTAAGCAAGAAGCCTGATGCAGGACTCAATCCCAGGACCCTGGGATCATGACCTGAGCCAAAGGCAGATGATTAACTGAATGAGCCATCCAGGTGTCCCTTGACTGATTTGATTTTAAGTAATTTCTACCCCTAATGTGGGGCTCAAACTTATAACCCTGAGATCAAGATCTACCGACTAAGCCAGCAGTCAGGTACCCCTAAAGGGGACTTTCATAATCATATAAGAGAGAACAGGAGAAAAACAACTACAACAAAATTTTGGAAGGTGGCAAGCAGACAGAGGAGTTAAATGACTTAGCAGACCTAAGAAAAGTGGAGAGTACAATTCCAGTCAATCCATTTTGCAGAATCCTGAGGAGGATGGAGAATTAGAGGCACTAGTTACCTCTGGGAGTGGGAGTAAAGCACACAGCTAAAATAGAGGCTGGCTTCAAGTCTGTTCCAGCATTCCCCACACCAGCAGCCAGTGACTGCCCCACCCTCAACCCAGCAAAAGATTCATATCCACTCTCATCGCACTAAACTGAGTAGAAGAGCCAATGATATCCCTAATTCGGTCCCGTATCAGGCTAATTGTTTGGGGCTATTTATTTCCACCTGGTTGTTTTGGCACGGTAACTAGTTTAACATCCTTTAAACATATGCTAAAAAGTTCAGTCGCAAAACCGTGATGAGAAATTTCTTTCACTCCTCCTACTGACCTACTTAGTACTAAAGATAGGAATCTGTTCATCCTTCCCTAGGCACAAAACGTTCCACCTTCTGAAAAAACCTTTACACTTCATACTGTTTCTGGGACAGTCTCTCAGACTCCTTTGACACAGTCTAAACTCTGAAAATCCTGATGTCAAGGATCCGATTTATCAATAACTAGAAGAATGGAAAATAAATCTATTACAAAATAAAACTAGACTTACTTAAACAGGATAAGCTACTGGGACCACTAAGCTGGAAAAAGATGAAAACCGACAGTAAATTAGTTCACAAGGCAGGAACACTAACTTTTCATGAAAAGAGAAATGTAAATGTTTTTTAAGAAGGAATAGAAAACTAACTTAAAAGAAACTGAAAAGAAACTTCAGAACAGGCTCCAGAAGACTTTGCCTTTCGAGAAAGAGCCTCAAACTTTGATAAAGGGGACAAAGTATTTCAGAAAGTCTACAGCTATTCTAAAAGAAAAACTCTGCTAATAAAAATTTGAAGGCAGGGGCGCCAGGGTGGCTCAGCTGGTTAAGCGACAGCCGAAGGCTGATCCTGGAGACCCGGGATCGAGCCCCACATCGGGCTGCCTGCTCAGCGGGAAAGCCTGCTTCTCCCTCTCTCACTCCCCCTGCTTGTGTTCCCTCTCTGACTGTGTTTCTCTCTGTCAAATAAATAAAAATCTTAAAAAAAAAAAAATTTGAAGGCAGTCTGCCAGTAATTGTTTGGGCTCACAAGAGAGAGGAGGAGACAGCTATAGTGTGAAGAGTTTTGGCCTCTAATCAAACCACTGAGGATTTCCTGAGAAATGCAAGTACATTTTGATCAGATGAATCAAATCAATGTTTAGGTACACCAGAACATAGGATTCTCTAAGTCTAGCCTGTTTATTTCTTCTTTTAGTAGTCTTTGACATAACTTGTATATTTAATGATAATCATACTGTTCTATATGCCATAAAGCCAAAATTTACCTTTTATGTGGAAAATGGCCAATGTGAAGATGACTAAGACTTCATGAACCAGTTCAAGCTAACAGCTAGTATTTCTGGAAAGCAGCATTTAAGAACACCTTGTCATTACTAAACTCCACACTGCCCACAGTACTGTTTGGGAAGGAATGGGCTCATGTTCCCTGGACTTCATCATTATTTACTTAGCTTTCACTTCCCACAATGCTTAGAATTATAAGCACCTAGTGAGCTGGAGGAAGAGAACAAACTTCCTCCTCCTTACTTACTCATACTGATGATCTGCACTTTTTTTCAGCTCCAGACACTGAAACCAAATCAAAGTAGTAAAACAGAAAAAAAGATGTTTCCCTCTCATGTCAAGGAAATTTTTGGTTTAGAAAAGAAAGCTTTATATCAAGATGAAGGATGATTCACAATTCTACTGCAACCACTGGAATAGGTGTTTTAAAAAGAATGATACCACCAATTTTGGTGAGGATGTAGAACAATGCAATCTCTTATCCACTGCTGGAGCATTTAATTTATTAATAACAGTATTCATTTAAATGACACAATCACTTTGGAAAAAAGACTAACATTTTAAAAAAAAAAGACTTACATTTAGAAAATTAAACCTTTTCTAAAAAGATTTATTTATTTATTTGAGAGAAAGCCAGTGTCGAGGGAGACAGAAAGAGAGAGCCAGTGTCAGGGAAGACAGACTCCTGCTGAGTGCGGAGCCTAACGCGGAGCTCAATGCCATGACCCTGAGATTATGACCCAGGCTGAAATTAAGAGTTGGACGCTTAACCCACCGTGCCACCTAGATGCCCCACAAAACTAAACTATTTGACCCAGCAATTCCACACCTAAGAATTTACCAAAGAATGAAAATGAATGCCTACAAAGGGTTGTACAAAAATATTCACAGTAACTTTACCAATATTAACTCTAAACTGGAGGTAGCTTCCATCAATGGGAAAACAGATAATGGAACTGTGATCTACTCATATAATACAATATCGTTCAGCAATAAAAGAGGAAAAAACTATGGATATATGCAACAAGATAAATGAATCTCAAAAACCTTACACTGAATAAAAGAATTCTATCATAAAAGAGTATATATGATTGCTTTTAAAAAATTTCAGAATAGTTAAAACTAATCTATAGTATAAAGTCAGAGCAGTAGTAGCCTTTGAAGGTGGGAGAGGGAATTGAGAGAGAAATGGCACAAGAAAACTTTCTAGGGTGATGGTAATACTACATCTTGCTAGGCTCGGGTTACATAATTGTATGAATTTGTCAAAGTTTATGATTTGTTCATTTTATTATATGTAAATATTTTCTCAAAAGAAAAAAAACGGGGCGCCTGGGTGGCTCAGTTGGTTAAGCGACTGCCTTCGGCTCAGGTCATGGTCCCGGAGACCCGGGATCGAGCCCCACATCGGGCTCTCTGCTCGGCGGGAAGCCTGCTTCTCCCTCTCACTCCCCCTGCTTGTGTTCCCTCTCTGGCTGTGTTTCTCTCTGTTAAATAAATAAAATCTTTAAAAAAAAATGAAACACTGAACTTTACTTACTTATATGCATGCCTATCTGTTTAGAGGGAAATATATTAAAGTCTGCAATTCACTTTGAAAAGTATCAAGAAAAATTAAAATGACATGACAGATGGATGGGTCAATCTGTGCTAAAGCAAGTAAAGTAAAATATTCATGGTAGAATCTAGGTGGTGGGAAAGTGAGTACTGAACATAGAATTCTCTGACCCTGCTTTATGTTGGAAGATTGTGCACAGTAAAATATTAGGAAAAAAGTAAAGAAAGTTGGAAGACCACATGCCCACCAATAGTTTAAAGAACAGAGTAAGTATTTTCCACATTAGGAAACATCTAGGCTTATTTCTTGTTCTGGGTTTTATAAGAAACTATATTGAAGATTAAATTTTCAAATAGAAATATGGTCAGTTATATAAAACTGCAACTTGATAAATATTTTGCTCACAGACATCCTAACAAAACTTATTTTTACTGTTCCTACAATGGACTGTTTTTTTCCATGGCTTTAAATGTTGCAGCTGTGTTACTTGTCATGACATCTTCCTGAGACAGAGTTGAAATAAATTTAAGGATCAAAGAGCTCCAAGTGATTTTTTAGATATTATCTTATTTATTCTTGAAGTAGTTCTAAAAGACTCTAGTTGAACAAGCATTAGTATGTTCATTTTATAGGCAGAGAAAATAAGACAGAGAAATTAAGGGATTTATTTAAGGTCACAGGACACAAATGGCACCTATAATAATAGTATACTGAAAGCTTACTATGCCAATTTTATAATCATCCTCTTCTTTAATCTCACATAAGCCTTCATTTGATACAGTAGGAAAGCAAGGCTTACAGAAAATCAATAACTTGGCCAAAGTTACAAGGCCCATTATCCTAACTTCTATCAAAACAGCTAATGGGTTCTGAACATTTTTTTCTGTTATGACATATAGGATAGATGTTCACATTCCTGTGGACATAACTGAAGTTATGCATAATTTTGCCAGGTACTGGTAATTCTACTGCTTCTCTTTTTCTCCAGAAAGCACACTGGAATGCAAGTAAGAGGGATACAGAAATAACCTTGAACCTCTTCCAATTTATATTTTACAAAAAGAAAATTATCTACAAATTTTAGTATTTCAAGTAACATGAGAAACAAATTACTTTACAGTGTTAAGACTCAGATCTGCAACAGTCTGAATCTTCTAGGTCTTTTCCTTGTATAGTATACCATGTCCCAGGAAATGGACCATCTTACTGAAGAGCAAGGTGTGATATGAATCTCATAGCCTAAACTGCCCTCTCCAGTTGGTTCTGAAGATGTATGTCAAATGTGATCATTCACCAGATGTTTCTTTTTTTTTTTTTTTTTTAAGATTTTATTTATTTGACAGAGAGAAACACAGCCAGAGAGGGAACACAAGCAGGGGGAGTGAGAGAGGGAGAAGCAGGCTTCCCGCCGAACAGGCAGCCCGATGTGGGACTCGATCCCGGGTCTCCAGGATCATGACCTGAGCCGAAGGCAGTGGCTTAACCAACTGAGCCACCCAGGCG
>PITA01022484.1:0-30250 GCA_004023965.1 Spilogale gracilis | reverse complement strand
AAAAAAAAAAAAGATAAAAAAATAAAACAAATCTGATTGGGTCATTTCTGTTACATCTGAGTAAACTTGCTGTTTCTTTACATAACCAGTGTGGCCCTACTGAGTCACGCCCTTCCTCTCTGTCTCCACCACCTTACCTTATACTTCATCCCCTCATCCATTGCCCCCTAAGCTCACTGGCTTTTCTCTTCATCATGCTAAGCCTGACCTCTAACCAGGGCCGTTGCATTTGCTCTTCTTCCTGCCTCACCCAATCCCCTCACTTAGACTATTTCAGCCTTCTGTGTCTAGATGGCCTTCCCTTGACCATCCTATTTGAAATGCTGCCCCATTCCCACCCCACACATCTGTTATAGTCACTGGTTCATAGATTAGCCCCCTTTCTTTTCTCCATATACTTTTGACTTTTTGTCTTATTTATTAGCTCATATTCTGCCTCACCCACTAAAATATATGTTCCAAGAAAGTAGAGGCTCTGTCCACCATCAGTCTATGCACTAGCACCTGGCACGTGGCGAAAGCACCATGAACATTTTTGGTTGAATGGCTCATGGCTAGTATGCGACATGGAGAGGCACTTAATAGAATGGCCCAGTGGGGGCGCCTGGGTGGCTCAGTCGGTTAATCGTTTGCCTTTGACTCAGGTCATGATCCCAGGTTCCTGGGATTAAGTCCTGCATCGAGCTCCCTACTCAGTGGAGAGCCTGCTTCTCCCTCTCCCTCTGATGCTCCTCCTGCTTGTGCGCTCTCATCTGTCAAATGAATAAATAAAATCTTTTAAAAAAAATGGCTAAGTGGATGGGTGAATTAATGCATGACCCCTTTTTTACTCATTAACAATTGGCGTGCATTTGTTTCAGCTCAAATATTTCACTATCCATTGACTAAAGAAAAAATGTCTGAATACTTGATCTCTGCAATTTAGCATACCTCATTATTAAAATTCAGTGCCACGTTGAATTGTGCTATAATCAAGCTTTTGTTGATCTGTTATTCCTGATTGTGTGTTGTATAGCCGTCTCTCCCTCATCCTCATACCCACTTTTCTTGGCCTACCAGCTCAGACACTTCCAGCTCACCAGAATCGCTTTCCCCTTTAAATTTCTAAAGCTTTAGTAGGCAGTATGTCTGTTACTCATACAGTAATCAGTGTAGATTCTCTGGCCTAGAAGAGACATTCCAGTTAAATATGTAACAATGATGATACATTATCATTTCAGACCAAAGTTGGCTATATCTCATCCTTAATGCCTGAGTCATGAATTTTTGGTGTCTCAGTTTTATCCTTCTCTCCCTGAAGCAGGAGTCCATAACCTGGGATCTGAGGTAAACATTTGCAAGGAATGCTTTTAGCTGCAAATAACCAAAACCTAGTCATTAGTGGTAGGGAACCCCAGGCTGGTGCAGTGATGCAGAGACATGACCTTTTTGCATCTTTCCACCCCACCAGCCTTATCAGCTTCTACGTCTGGATGTTTATCAATTAACCATGACAGATGGTCATTGCTCTTCCAGGGAGAAAGTAGAGAGAAGGGTAAAGGAGCAAAAGCATCCGGACTACTCAGTACGATGAGCCTTCTCATCTGGAAAGTGAAACCTTCCTAGAAACCCCACCTAGACGTCCAAGTAGATGACTGCTGGCATCTGATTATCTGGAGACTTGGCAGGCACATTGGCCTTTGCTATCTTCAAGGGAGACAGGGTGTGGAGTGTTTGCCTTCTTATTTTCTCTGGTTGAAGAGGGATGGGGGAAAGGACTTAGATACGGCTTTGATGTGGATTACCAACAGTTTCTGCTACAATGGATTTTTCAGGCAGGAGAGGAAGCTAAGCAAATTCTTAGAGATCCTTTAAATGAAAGATTAATAGTACCTACTAACTGAGGAATGTCATCAACACAACTACCCTGAAACTCAGTAGACTACTAAAGAGAAATCTCTGGGGATTTCTTTTATATGATATTATTACCTGTAGGCAGGAGAGATTCTAATAGTACAACATTAAAGGTAGGTCACTTTTTTTTTTAGTAATCATCAACATATGGTGGATTGAATCCTATTTGAGCCTCAAATTCAAATTCTTTTATAAAATATCTGTATTAATGAATTAATTAACTTGGAGAATTAGCTATTTAACCAATTCAGCCTCGTTAGTGAGGCCATGGTTGGAGGAGCCACATATGGGTGTGTGTGTATATTCATGTGTATATATATATAATATATATAATTATTTATATTCCCTTCAGATAGTGAAAGATTTTCACTAGTGAAAAGACTCATGTTATTATATATAATTATATATAATCGTATATATAACTTATTATATCTATATACCATTATTATCATTATTATTATTTGCCTGCTACCTTCATGATTTGTGTCCCAATGGGATTGGGGGTTTGGAGACAGGTATATTTTTTTCAGACCAGAAAATACAGTTTTTTCAATTAAAGAGCTCTTATTCTTGCTCAGTCATGAGAATATTAGAGTGGAACCGTATAGTAGCAGTATCCTCTCCTTTGACTCCCCGTTCCTGAACTGTAACTTACATAAAGAGAAGTGCACCTAACGCAGTACTCAGCCCCGTGGGTTTTCAAACTGAACACACACCAGAGAGCTGACCCCCAGATCCCGGCGCCGCCTGGCCAGCCCCCAGAGGCCTCTGTCTTGTTCCCTTGCCAGTCACAGATCCCCCGCCCCCCACCCCTATCACCTGTCAGCACCTCCCTTGAGCTCCGGCAGCAGCTTCGAGGGCTGCCTGTTTTCATAGCTCATACAAATGGCATCAGGCCGTGTGTCTAGTTATACGTTAGACTCCTGACAGTGCCTTTAGGTGGAAGAGACACTAGCTTTTTCTTACTTAGCTCTGCCCCTCTTGAATCTTTTTCTCAGAACCCTGAAGAATAAGCTTCCGTTCTTTTACCTTTTCTCACGTTTTCTGGCAACTTCTAATTGTCCTCGTTTCACAGCAGTATTTCAGATTGTGCTTTCTCCTGGAATACACCGACTCTTCAGCCATTGTACCCTCCCAGTTAAACTCTGGGAGCACCAAGAACTGGGGCAGAGGGGAAAACAGTTTGGTTTGCTACCTTTTGAAAAATTTCCTTTATCTTCTGTCTCTATTCCTGACTCTGGGAGATGCTTTCTTCCCCTTTCTAGTTCAATACTCATACAAATGTCTGAGCATCTTCCTGTTGAGACTTGCCTCCTGGTCTTGGGCTGATCTTACATTTTGGGAATTGAGAGCTGTTCTGTTTCCTCTCCCCCCTCCCCCATCACCGTGGTGCTGGGTCCCATGCTTGTCCAGTTCACCTAAACCCCAGGAATCACAGCTTTCTGAATGTTGCTTCCTCTCCTTTGTCCTACAAAAGGGCAACAGAAAGTTAGTCTTAGAAGACACTAGAAAGAGTAAATACAGCTGTTTTAGAGACTGCAAATAGTGAATTGTTTTTGCATGACTTAAACAAAAAAGAATTAAAATCAGTACGTGAATTGAAATCTTCCCTATCTGAAGGGAACATCAGGCAAGCAACCACAAGTGGAATCTGTCATGGTCAACCTTTATTTAGAAATACAAGGAGAGTCACCTTTGTGATGGAGTAGATCCTTCATCAGAGTAAACTCTCACGTGCTGACACATAAAATTTCATTATCAGTGAATTTATTTCCTCCTAGAAATGTCCCTTTGACCCTTTAACCTTCTTATTAAAGTCAGATACTCCTGAGATGATCAGCATTTTCCCCTTATTCTTTAGGAATGCTTCCCATTATTTGGACTTTAAAGGCCATAAAAGCTGTCTCCTGTAAACTGACAAGACACTAAAGATGTGTGAATGTAATACGAATATTCCACCATGTTACCAAAGGATTGTTTTATTGTGAATTCTCTGATTATTTACAAGGAAAGTGACGCCCAGCCTCACACTTCCAGCAACCGGCCCCCCCTCGGCGTTTTCTTGCACTGCGAGCCGCTTTCTAAAATCAGCTCGCCTGCAAAGCCGCCCCGTAGTTGAAGAGTTGGTGGGAAAGTCCTGTTTTTCTCCCCTTTCTGTGTTCCTTGCTATCTCTGGAATGTGAGGTTGGCAGCACAGTGCTGGTGTATTTGGCATTCTTTGTGGAGATGCAGCACCATTAGAACCTTAACTGAAGCTGCTGTTTTAATTGTGTCCAAATAGATACTTGAATTCATGAACATCTAAATTTAATTCCAGAAATCAAAGCCATGGTAATAAGAACTGGACCTGAGTTCTCTTAGCCCAAGTAATTTAATTCCTCAGCTAGTTGAACTATTATGTATCTCTGTTCCTTGTTGTTATGCCAGTAAATTGCTCAGGCAGATGCAGTGATGGATGATGGGTGTATATTTCACTCTTTGTGTGTGTGTATGACTAGACACATGCTAGAATGCAGATCACTTGAAACATAGCTCTTTTCACAAGGATGCTTTCTGTTTGGAGTCTTAGGTGCAACAGTCAGGTCATAACAGGGGCGTTTGAGGGAGGTACCTGGGGGTACCTACAGTTCTATTTTGACTGCCCCACCTGGAAGCACAGTGCTGTCTTATCCCCAGGCCACGCAGATCACATTCATTCCATTCATGCCACAAGACAACAGGCATGCACACTTCTTGGCTTAAGGAGAGTACTGGTTTGGTTTGATTTTTCTCCCTGGCCTTACCTCAATTTTGTACTTAATTTAGAGAACTGAATCAAATTGGTGCTTATAATTTGACTGAATACTGAAGAGAATAAATTGGCTGGTGGCACACATTGGATCATTATTCTGTGCACAGTAATACAACACTGCAGTTCTATAGAAAAATGAGGCAGGATACTGGGTAAAATTTGGAGCATCCAAGTGAGCAACTGTTCAGAATTCTTTGGAAATAATGCCTTGGTTACACTTTTGTGCAGGAATTCAGGTAATCAAGAAATAGTGATGGCACCCCACTTATCCTTAAGCAGATGAAGGCTTATGCCATGTGATTATCAGTGCCAGCATCTTCCCTTCTTACCTTCTTCTTCTTGATCTTATGGAAATGTTAAAATAACTGGTTAGGGTCTTCTCTTACACATCATTTATTAACACACTGGTAAATTATGATTGTTACTCTGCTTAATAAGTTCTTCCTTTTTCTCTAGCCACATGCTTCAACTTCTTTATTATCCTTGCATCATGTTTCATCCAAATTAGAAACATGTTCCACTTGGCAGGCGAGACACATTTCTATAGAACCTCTATAAAAGTTCCTTAAATTATGGAGTAATCAATTAAAGGAATTCCTTCTAGTGCTATATTCCATCTCTCTATGGATCTTTTTTCTTTTTCATCCTCCACAAAATTACTTGTGGCTGTCCTTCTGGTTCAGTTTGTAGGAGCTTTTTGCCTTCTTCCTTTCTGTCTTTCCACACTATGGAATCCTACTGTTCTTGTTCCCTAACGTGTTTGAAATCTGACTTCCTATGCACTGCCCAATGAGCTTCTCCTTATAGGTGAGAGTCAGCTGTGGGGTAATAATTCCCCCCCTCCTTTTGTTTTTTTCTGGGCAAACTTGTCAGCATGGCAGCCCTCCTTCTTAGTCCTGTGATGCTTCTTGTTAAATGAGACTGTAGCAGAGGCTCTGGTCAGTTGCAGCCTTGTACCACATCTAGATCTTTCACCTGTATTGTTTCTGTGATCTAAGCAAGGATGCAACATGTATTTCTCCTATCTGGCCAGATGGTGTGTGATAAATACTTCTACTGTTTAACACGTTCCTATCTTCATTTATCATCGTTCAGATGCTCTCGACCATGTCTGCACTGCTGGTACATGATTTCCACAAGGATATCCTACTAGGGCTTTCTCATTTTGTCCCAGACATACCCCTCTTCCTCCATCCACGCGCGCTGATTTATTACGCACCACTGTGCATCAGTATATACATATTTAATGCCTTACATATTATTTCGGATCTCTTCCCCATTCTACTGTGATTTACTGGCTATCTGTTACCATTCTTCTCAATATTGCATATTCTAGTGCTTCTCAGAATATCATCCCCTGCCTTTTGGCATTAGTATCACCCAGAAAATTGTCAGAAATGCAAATTCTCAGACCCCATCGAGACCCATGGATTCAGAAACCCTGAAGGATGATGCTCAGTGCTGTTGTGTTTCAGGAAACCTTCCAAGTGATTTTTGATAGCGCTAACATTTGAGAACCACTGAAATACTTGATAATCTACAGCGTTGCCTCCAGAAGCAAGAGTAGGGAGCACAGCTGTATCGTTTCAGTAGGCATCCCTGACTACTGGATCTTATAGATTTATCTACCCCAGTTTTTTCTTCCTCATCCATTTCCAGTTGAAACTTTGAATCGTAGTATCTGAACCAGTTTCCACATTTACTGAGTACCATGCAGATGCTGTGTGGTATTTTCATATAAATTATGAGACATCATCCGCACACAGCAAATTCAGTTTGGGTATCCTCCTACCTCTGTCATGTTTAGTAGGTTTTATTTTTTATTTTTTTTAAATATTTTATTTATTTATTTGACAGAGAGAAAGATCACAAGTAGTCAGAGAGGCAGGCAGAGAGAGAAGGAAAAGCATGCTCTCCGCTGAGCAGAGAGCCCAATGTAGGCCTCGATCCCAGGACTCTGAGATCATGACCTGAGCCAAAGACAGAGGCTTTAACCCACTGAGCCACCCAGGTGCCCAGGTTTTATTTATTTATTTATTTTTTAAAGATTTTATTTATTTGACAGAGAGAAACACAGCTAGAGAGGGAACACAAGCAGAGGGACTGAGAGAGGGAGAAGCAGGATTCCCGCGGAACAGGAAGCCCAATGTGGGGCTCGATCCCGGGTTCCCGGGATCATGACCTGAGCGAAAGGCAGTCGCTTAACCAACTGAGCCACCCAGGCGCCCCCAGGTTTTATCTTTTTTTACAGCAGCTTTGGATTTACAGAAAATTTAAACAGGAAATACAGAGGGTTCCCCTCTCCCCCCTCTCTGTCCACCCCCATATTTCCTCTGTTGTTAACATTTTCATGAATGTGGTACATCTGTCTGATCCAATATCGATACATTAGATATTCACTTTTTGTGTTGTACATTCTGTTGGGTTTGACAAATGCATGTGTCCTGTGTTTACTGTTAGAGTATCATACAGAATAACTTTACTGCTTTACAGATCCCCTGTGCTCTGCCTTTTTATCCCTTCCTTTTTCACCCCGACCCCCCAGAAACCATGGATCTTTTAAATGGTCTCCATAATTTTTGCCTCTTCCAGAATATCATATGATTAGAATCATGGTATACCCTTTTTGCAACTATGTAAACTAAGAAGAGCTGTGCCCAAGGGTAAAACACTGTAGAATCAGGGCTCCTGGGTGATTCAGTCGGTTAAGCGTCTGCCTTCAACTCATGCCATGATCCCGGGATCTTGTGATCAAGCCCCACATCCAATTCCCTGCTCAGTGGAGAGCATGCTTCTCCTTCTCCCTCTGCCCCCTGCTCCTGCTCTCTCTCTCACACTCACTCTCTCTCTCGAATAAAGAAATAAAATCTGAAAGAAAGAAAGAAAGAAAGAAAGAAAGAAAGAAAGAAAGAAAGAAAGAAAGAAAGAAAGAGAAAGGGAAGGAAAGAAAAGAAAGAAAGAAAGAAAGAAAGAAACAAACAAACAAACCCAGGACACGATAGATCTGCTGAGCTGGGTTTCATACTTTGACCTGCTGGTTTCAAGCCCTGTGTATGTTTTTTCTTTGATGCCACATTCCCTCTCGAATTACCAAAATCCTTTGCTGTAGAGTCCCCTCTCCCTTTCCTGAAATTTGTTTAAATGACTGTTACTGTTATTTTTATTTCCTGCTCCAGCGAAGACAAAGTAGTTGAAGTAGCAGAGGAGGAGGAAGTGGCTGATATTGAGGAAGAAGAAGCTGAGGATGATGAGGATGATGAGGATGGTGATGAGGTTGAGGAAGAGGTGGAAGAACCCTATGAAGAGGCCACAGAGAGAACCACCAGCATCGCCACAACCACCACCACCACTACGGAGTCTGTGGAAGAGGTGGTCCGAGGTAACTCACTGTTTACTTGGATTGTCCCTATTAGGGAAAAGGAAGGCGTCATGCCAGAGTTTGAAATCTCTATCCAGTCCACCACCACTGCCTTCCTCCACCAAAAGTAAAGTTCAGAGTCCCAAGTCTTGTGCTTGTTAAACTCTCTTGGGTCTAACAAGCCGTCCAACAATTCGTTTCAAATAACGCGCGATCCTAATTTAAGCCTGTTCTGTACCTTGTTTATGCTGCTGGGTATATCCCACCTCGTTCTGCAAAACCGCACCTAACCAGCTGCCATCTCTCCTGGAGGAGGCTGAGTTAGGTGACCCCGCAGGGTATTTATTACACTCTATCCATTGCCTTTTTCTCCTCTTGGACTGTGAGCTCCCTGAGGGCTATGACTGGCTTTCCTGAGTGTAATGCAGAGGGCCTGCCTTGTAGAAGGTTTTAGTTAATCTTAGCAGAGTGAGTAGTTGGAACTTAATTTCATTAAAGAAGAACATTTGGTGGGTTAACATATTATTTTTTGCTGTGAAATTTAACTTGGATGATCTTTGTGTTGTCTTTACACTGCTTTATTGAGGGGAGTGGCAGTGCTTTCTTTTAGAGGTAGATAGAGTGTTAATATCTTAATAGACTTTTTCTTCTGCTTGATTAATGCTCGCTCCTGTTAAGAATGTTGGGATGTGAATGAACTAACAGACTTCCTTTTTTGTCTCTGTGAAATCAAAGAAAGCACTGAGCTTACATTAAACAACCAAATGTTATTATAGCAACTAGTGAACTGTTGAGTTGCAGTTCTTCAAGGTTATACATTTGTTTTGCAAATGGTGAAAGGTGGTCGTAAAATTAGATGGGGTGAATATGAATGGATGGAATTTTAATGCATTCAAATACTTTTAAAGTCTGTGCACACATGTTACAACATTGTAAGTCTTCCTCTCACTTTTTATTAAGGTAAAATGAGTTCAGCTCTGTTGTTAAATTGGAGCTTAAAATGGGTTACTTTCTCAGCCTTAAGTAGGTTTCTAATGATCACTTTTTATACCCTCATTGAGGTATAATTTACATAGAAAATTCACTCATTTTCAGTTTATAAGTGTATAATTCAGAGGCTAATAAATTTACAGAATTATGCAACCATCATCATGATCCAGTCTTAGAACATTTCCATCATCCTGGTGAGATTCCTCACACCCGTTCCCTTCATCCTTGTTCTCACCGCAGCCCTAAGCATCAATCAGTCTGTTTTATGTCTTTACAGATTTGCCTTTTCCAGACATTTAATACAGGTGGTGTCATACATGGTCTTCTATGTCTGGATTCATTCACTTAAACTAGTGTTTTTGAGGTTCTGTGCTGCTTTACCTTGTAGCTTTTAAAACTGAGATGATGCCAAGTTGAACCCTTGGAGTTAACTTAAAAATTCATTGAAAGAGTCACATATTCATTACAAAATAGAGTAGAAGATAGACTGTTTTGCTTTATAATTCCCTACTTAATGACAACTTCTTTTTGCATTTAGCACAAAAAGGCTTGTGTAAGCAGGTATACATTTAAGGAAATGCACATTTTGTTTGAGCCATGGTTTCTTTTTTTTCAATACTCGAAGTGTCCTTTCCCGGAGTCTGTTTCGTGTGACCATCTGTGGTTAAATGAATTTGTTAGGTTCTATTTTCCTAGCAGGGAAAGGACAGATTTTTCAGAGCTTCTTCTCTTGAAACCTTCAGGATGTGTGACTACAGATCATAGCAGCAAGTATTCTGCAGTGCTCAGAAGTTCTTGTGATCTTCATCAAGAGAACTGTTTACATAATCAATACCAACTTACTCAACACTCGTTTTTGGAGCACCTTTTTGGTATAAGCCATTTTGCTGGACTTAATGGATCGCATGATGAGAATACACAGGAGAGCTACCCTCTTGGATGTTGAAATCTAGTAGGAAATTTAAGTCAAAGAAACACAAAGTCTGTGTTTCAGAGTATGAACCCAGAGCCTACTGCAAAGAAGAAGCGATCGGAGGAGACTCTGACATACAGAGGAGATGACATCTGAATTAGAAGTAGAAGGACTCGGAACTAAGGTCTACCCGTGGATTTTATTCTAGTCAAGATAGCAACACAGGTTTGCCATGGGAAGGTACATGGCATGTTTAGGAGACAAGGTCCGTCTGATTTAAAGAGGAGCAGATGTCTGTAGATGAGACAGTTACAGGAAAACTAGGCTGGGGCTAAAATGTGGAGAATTTCAGCATCAGGCTGGCAATATGAACATCAGCGGGGAGTCATCACTTCAGGACCTACCATGTATGTGCTGAAGATTTTTCTGGTAGAAACAGTGAAGAGATTTAGTTATGATTTTAACCGCTGTGAGGGGATGAGTGAACAGGGAATAGCATAATTAATACAGTAGAGAAAGTGCCACATAAACTTAATGCCAATATTCCAAACCAAGCCCGAGTTCTCTTAAGATAATATGGTCTTTTTATCTTCTAAATAAGTCCAGTTCTTTTGCTTGAGTTTTTCTCTCAATGTGACATTATTAGCTAATATAGAACATAGAGGGAAAATCTCCAGGCGAGAGGGGGTTTTTTTGTTTTGTTTCATTTTTTTGTTTTGTTTTTAAGAAGCTAGCCCTAGGTAAGAAGTTAATAATACTGATGGCAAGAAAGCAGTTAGCAGTGACCTTCTAAATACACAGTGCGGTCATTTACGGTACCTACTGTTAATGCTTGAAATAGAAGAGCTTTTTTTTTTTTTAATTAATTTATTTATTTGTCGGACAGCAAGCACAAGCAGAGACAGAAGCAGGTAGAGCAGGCAGAGGGAGAAGCAAGTCCCCTGCTGAGCAGGGAACCTGGTGCAGGGCTCAATCCCAGGACCCTGGGGTCACGACGTGACCCAAAGGCAGATGCTTAACTGACTGAGCTACCCTGGTGTCCCTAGAAGAGCTTTAAATAAGAATGCATCCATCCCATGGAAGACTCCTGAAATGGACAAAAGTGTCATTGAGGCAAGGCCTTCCCAGAAAGAAACAGTATATTGGGTCCATGTCAGAGAGTTTTCTGTATTCCCAGCTAACTCTTGCCTGATGAAAAAGAACAGCGATGCCATGCCCGATTGCTGACTTTGTCAAACTTGACTCATAAGGCGTCTGCTCCTGTGCTGAAAAAAAAAATCAGAAGCAACTTGCAAAGAAGAGATATTGAGAAAAGGCTCACAATCTAGTTTTCAATGTTAATGTTTCAGTGCCCGAGAGAAAATGTGATTTACAGCCCTACTTAATAAGAAAATTGTTTCTTCATTACCAGCATATTGCCACTAATACAATTCCTTAATGTGCTTCATAACAAAAACTCAATCGTTCTATAACCTGTTTAAATTTGAAAGAAATAGAGGGAAGGAAAGTATAGGACATTTCGGCACAGTCATAAAATTCTCTGCTGTCTTGTATTCGAATCAATGATGCTGAAGCAGGAGATGTCAGTTCTAACTCTGTTATCAATTCCAGGGGAAAAAGTGAGTGCCCTACTACATCCGTCTGGCTTTAGGATTTATTGGTTTGGGTACTTCAGAAAAACTTGGATATTGATCCAGTGGAATAAACCAATACCAATTTGAGTAAAACAGCAGTATATTAGATTCTTGCTCCTAATTTTTTGTGATTCCAGAAGAAATAACACTTTATAACCCAAGATGTCAGGGAAGTTTCTGGCTCAACCATGGATTCTAAACTCTGATTAAACTTTGGTATTAATAATAAGTGACATAATATTTGATTTATTCTAGCCTGTTTTCTCTGTCCAGAATTGGTCTGCCTTTTTCCTTCTGCTCATTTATTCAGCAAATGTTCCCTGTGTCCCTGCTGATCACCAGGCATTCTGCTACTGTGGAAAGTGTCGTGGGGAGCTAGCCATTTTACAGGATGGACTTGCCTACCACTCTGGGGCAGTTCCTTCTATCTTTTAAATCCTTCTGACTGTGCCGTGTGGTAGAAATTTTATTTCTCCGTTTACAGCTAAGGCAGTTAAGGCATGGAGAATTTTTTTTTAATTGTCTGTGATCACAAAGGTGGGAGGTGATGAATCCAACAGTCAGAATCAGATGAACCAGGTTATTTCTACTTCATTAATGTCAAATTTTTCTTTTTCCTTTTCCTTTTGTTTACAAATACATACTGGCTCAGTTTATTAACTTGTGCTCCCTGGTAGATGTGTATTCCTTTGCTATAGTCATATCTTTTTCATCTTACTATTATCTCACACTGAGCCTTTCCTAAATTTTTGAATTGTTATTTAAATAATAGCGATGATCAGGGGTCAGCAAACTATGACCATGAACCATATATGACCAGTCACCTGTTTTCAAATACAAAGGCTTTATTAGGAGACAATCAGTCCCATTTGTTTACCTATTGTCTGTAGCTACTTTCTTGCTCCACAGGCAGAGTGGAGTAGTTGCAGGAGACACCATATCGCCTACAATACTGCAGGTATTTACTCTCTGGGTCCTTACAAAAAACCACTGATATGGGTCATGGGAAAAATTATAGGAGGGAGACCTGGCTGGCTCAGTTATTTAAGCATCTGACTTTTGGTTGTGGCCCAGGTCATCATCTCAGGGTCATGAGAATGAACCCCAAGCTGGGCTCCACACTTATCAGAGAGTCTGCTTGAGATTCTCTCTCTCCCTTTCCCTCTGCCCCTTCCCCTGCCGATGTGCATGCACTCTCTCAAACAAATCTTTAAAAAAAGAAAAGAAAGAGAAAGAAAGAAAAAATATTAGGAAGTTTTTATATTTCACATACTACCGTGCCAGGTTAATTTCACTAAGGTAGTTTTATTTTGGTTATAGGCAGACTACAGTGTTCAAGAGAGAGGCCAAGGTTTTATGGCCTTGGTCCAGTTAAGTAACCTTGGTTAAGTCTTGTTTCATGTTTACGGTGTAGATGCTGATAAGATGGTTCATGTTCATTGAACAAATTCTGATAGCTGATGCATGTTTAGCATTTACCATATGCCTGGCACATTGTAAGTGTTTGGTTTGTTTTAAAAGCAGAGGCTGGGGGCGCCTGGGTGGCTCAGTTGGTTAAGTGACTGCCTTCAGCTCAGGTCATGATCCTGGAGACCCGGATCGGCGGGAAGCCTGCTTCTCCCTCTCTCACCCCCCCTGCTTGTATTCCCTCTCTGGCTGTGTTTCTCTCTGTCAAATAAATAAAAAAATCTTTTAAAAATAAAATAAATAAAATTAAATAAAATAAAAGCAGAGGCTGTCCAGAATCAAATCCCGGCTCTGTCACCTAACCATGTAAATTTGTGTCAGTCAAATAACCCTGAAGTGCCACTGCTTCCCTCTGTAAGGGATTTAATGCTACTTACCTCATATTAATCACTTGGTGAGGATTCAGTGAAGTGTAATCTATGAAAAACACTTAGCAAACTTCCTCGTAGACAGTGAGTATTCAATTAACTTAAGTGCTATAGTTGTCACAATTATAAGCATTATTCTTATTTTTCAGAAAACTAATATTCACTACTAATTAGGAATGCCAAAGGTATACCAACAGATCAGGGTTTTTTTAATTATACAAAACATAAATGTGCTGTATCTTTATCTATTGGTATAAAAGAGGTGATATTTATAGATACATAAGAAAAACAATCTAAATCCGGTTTCTTGGTTAAAATATTTTTTATGAATATACATTGTATAGTAAAATACCTGTAGTTAAATTTTATGTCTAGCCGAAAATTCAACTCAGATAATATTAAATGCAACTACATTTCAAGATAGTGTTTCATTTCTTGTGGGTATTTTGAACCTCTTGGAAGTTCATCTATTAAATGGATGGAGACTAATACAGGTAGCTCTTTAAGCATCACATATGATGATGAAGTTTAAAAGTTTGATCCAATGTTGCAGAATTTAATTGTTTCTCTTTGCCTCTGGTAGTCATTAATCTGGGGGCTGCACCATGTGATTTACTGCTGGATGTCCCACCACCATCAACCAGACAGTCTTAGGTTCTGGGCATTGCCCTGGTTCCTGGGAGCACAGGGACATGAATAGAGTAGCTCCGTCATGTTGCTTCCAGCCATTCCTGCATGCTCCCTCCTGGGGAGAGACACGAGTCTCTTCGAGCTTGCTGGTAGGGCACGTCAACAGCACAGAGGAAGAAGAGTGCTCAGCCTCAGTTTTAACGAAGGCATTGATGAGAAATTGGCTTTTGAGTGATTTTTCAAGAAGAATCGAGATTTCCCAGGTTATGGAGCACCAAACAGAAGGAATTTGAGAACTGTCATAAATAAATCACAGTGGCTCTCCCTGATCTCCAGGGTAGGGGAACCACACCTTAGCCTGATTCTCACATCTTTGTTGTTACTTGTCTATGATGAATGTGACACTTAACAAGGTGTCCTGTGATTCACTAATAGGATTCTTAGTTATCATTCATGTTTAACTTTTTACCAGGTGTGGGGGAAAGCAGAGCATGACTTGGGAACATAGAAATGTGCTCACATACTCTTGTTGGAGGCCTCATTGCATGCTGCCCAAAAACGAAAGGAACAAGGCGAAGGGATAATGGCACCTCCCTTTTGAAGAAGCCTTTCCCTCAGTGTTATGACTAAGAGCAAGTAAGATACAGCCCTGTTCCTGCACCAGAAGGTAGCATCCTTCCTAGCGCTATCAAGAGGGCTCATGTTGGCACTAGCCATATATGTGAGAGGGGCCAGCCTTTCTTTGGTGCCCATGGCATGACAGCTGTTGATGGTGAGGTGTTGATACACACGGAGCATGTCATTGACCACTTCTTTTCACGTAGTTAGAGGGTCCCAATTCAGGAAGCCCAGTCAGGTAGTTTGCTTAAACTGTCAGAGTGAGGATGAGAGCCATATAAGAAATTACGTGTATACATATGATTTTCTATTTTTTAATCAATCTATTGAGAGTTAGTTTGCATACCATAAAGTGCAGAATTCAGTGGTTTAGGATATTCCCAAAGATCTGCATGGCCATATGGGAAATTAGACTTTTGAACTTCATTTTGCTTGATATCCATGGCTAGTAGTGCTTATGGCTTGTACTTTTCACGTTCTATTCCAACACTGTATGTTTTAAGACTCAGTGTTAGTAATGGACATAATCAGCCAAAGGCATTTTAATGCAGTTATGTCTAAATCTATTAAAATATAAATATATCATTCCAAGCCCAGAAACCAGATTAAAAAAATAAAAATTCTAGTCTTTCTCATGCTTTTCCCCAAATCAGTTGTTGTTCAAAAAATATACAAACGCCTCAGCCACAACAATTGCATGTATCTACACAAGGATGGATTTTGCAATTAAAAAAATAATCAAGCGTAATAAAAGAATCCAACAAGTGAAAGAACAATTCATTTATTCATGTAGACATCATGTTATTTTCAGAGGCATGCCTTTTTTAAGCCAGTCTGTTTACCTCATTGAGTAGGGGCTAGATTCTACGAGTAGGTAACAGAATTGTACGTTTTAATGGAAATCTGAAGTTGTCTTGTAGAAAAAGGTTTCCTGGAGTTTTTAAGCAGGATGGCTATAGCCTAAACACCTTTCACTGAGCCATCAGGCATTTTGTCCTTCTCAAAATTCATTGCTGCCTTCCAGCCACCTCTTCCAACTTCTGACCCTCTTAGAATTTTGTTAGAAGAAGAAATCAAGGCGAGATGAGGCTGACTGAATCTCACCTCACAAAGATGCTCAATAAAACCCGTCAGCCTTCCATGCAGCAAAAGCCCAAATTTTAAAAATGAAGAGATGCTTGGGACACCTGGCTGGCTCACTCGAAAAAGCACATGACTCTTGATCTCAGGGTTGTGATTTCGAGCCTCATGTAGAGTGTAGAGATTACTAAAAAAAGAATAAGTAAACTTTTATAAATAAATAAATAAGTAAATAAATAAATAAAATCTGAGAGACTCTTGAAATGGTAGAAGGAGTTTAGAACCAAAGACTTATCAAAAGTGCAGTTTCTGTTCATTTTAGGGTGTTTAGTAGCACTGTCCCTCCCACCACATGCCCACATGCCAGTAACACCCCCCAGTTGTGACAACTAAAACTATCTGTAGTCTTTGCCAGGTGTCCCCTGAGAGGGGACGGGAGCAGAAGCTCTCTGGTTGCTAACCCCCAGACTGTGGTACAGGGATCCCAGTGGTGGCCAGCTTTAAATACGTGAGCAGGGGAACACCCCCTGCGAGACTCTTATCTTAATGACAGCGGTGACACCCAAGTCAGTGTTTTGCACATTGTAGGTAGCCAGTGAACATTTTTTTTTTAATTTTGAGAAGAATAGATAAACAAAACATATGCTCAAACAAAGATTATAAATCCTCATTTATCAGGTAAAAACATATCTGGTAAGATATGAAATGTAGTTTCAGAGTTTAGAGACAAATCACAAAATTTTTATTTTTTTAAGTATTATATATGCATATTTGCCATATAGGCAGTGAGAGATTGAGAAAAACTGCCTTCCCAGCTTTGTTTTGTATTCTTCTAAAGGCAATTCACTTTCTCCTGGTACACTATTTTGAAATAGCAAATGGTGGGTAGTGTCCATATAGCAAATCAAGGACACGTGTTCCCAGCTCGAGGGTGCCCATCCTTTCCCACTGGGTCCTATGACAAGAGACCAGCTAAAATGGCAAGGTGGACACACCCAGTCTCCCCCAGAAAAGGTCACAGAACAGCAGGACTGTCCTCTTGCATTATCTAGAAGCATCCTTTTTGTTGTAAGAACAGGAGCTCCATATAATTCCTTCTTAATGGAGAGGTGATAAAAGAAAGTAAACTTCAAGCCTCCTTCATTGCTTCTTTGTTTATTTCTCTAAATAAAAATAATAACTTCATTTCTGGTGTTCCAGCATGTTACAAGAACATTATCACATAAATTCAGATTTCTGAGAAGTTCAAGTTTTTATATGTAAGAAAATTATTATGTTGGAATTGGATTTAAGGCACAAGTATTGAAACTGTCAAAGAAACATGTATGGCTAACTCTTAAAATTGAGTTTTTGAGATAGAGCATAGTTGAGTCTTAACACATCTACTAAAATATGTTGTATTGCTCTTTTCCCAAATATATGTGGATTTCTCTTTTTAAGCCAAAAACCTCTGCTTCTTTGTATTCATCCTTCCCCTCTGGTCATTTCAGAAAAAGTGATTGAATCTTACATATCTGATTTTGACATTTCTGCTACACATAAAAAGGTTGATCATACCGCTGTCTCAAACACTAATGTCCATCCAAGCCACTGAGGCACTTGCTAAACATAGATGCAGAGACAGAGATCTGGAGTGGATCCTGAGGCCCCATTGATCCATGGACTGCACTTGGAGGGGTAGTTTCTAGTAGCATTACATGCTCCTCATACCCAGCAGATATAGGCGATTGAGACAAGGAATAAGAAACTGTGAAAGGGAAAACCATCCTTATCTATGGTGGGGATGTTCTTAATATATTATCAAATGTCACCAAGTGAGCTCTCAAGACCCAGCAAATTGGAAAATTCTTACTACCTTCCTACATATGCAGTTGTGACGAGTTTTCCTTGTCCCTTTATAATTCCTCTAGTTGTTGCAGCATCGACCATTCCTGCTAGCCTGCTAAAGATGATTATACAGGAGTTTTGTGAGCCACAACAGTGGTATCTTGAAATGTCAGTGGTGGGAGTACTTGCACCATGGAAATCATTGAACATTATAAGTCATACTTTTTTTTTTCCTGGAGTTAATCAGTTCCCAGCATCCCCTGCCTCTCAGTCACTAAGAAGTCACTTTGTCTTATTTCTAGCAGAGGACATGACTACTTCTTAGCTGACTCAGAGTTTGGAGCTTCTTACACGACTGTGTTCCTCTTCAGACTAATCACACAGCTCCGTGAAAAACAAGTTTATTCCATAGCAAACAGGGAAGAAAAGAAATCAGGAAAAGTCATAGGGGTGCCCTTCTGGGAATGCAGCCAGTATACCACCACAAGAGTACTGGTGAGTCTAAATCTTTCAAGTGTATCTCCTTCAGGTGGCATTTTATAAAGACTCTTTCATCGTGGGGAGATGTGAGAATTGGGTCAGGTATAATTGGAATGACAGATGTATGGGATAGCCTCAGAGAATCAACACAATTCAGTTAACAGACTAGCCAGCTACACATACCTTGTAGAGACTTCCGTGACCCCCGTCGTTTCGTAATTACTGAGTCAGTGATTTCAGGACCATTCACAGCTGTTCCCATCACTTATTCGTATAGTCCGACCCCTGCTGGGGGCTTCTGTGAGATTTGTTATAAGACTTTAGTTGAAGCTTGCTTACCTGTTTTTACGTGCCTTTATTTCATAAAATATGATTACTAGGTAATAAATATCTGATCATTTATTACCCTGATCAGAATTATTTTCTACTAGACAGCTTTTCTGGTGGCTGCTTGGTAATATTTGCAAGCACATCATAAAATCTTTTAATTAAAAGTACATGTATCTCTTGTTGCAGAAAATACACTCAAAAAAATCATTCTTTTTCTAGTATGTTGCCTTTTTAAAATTTTACTTATGAGTTAAACACAAATCTGTCTACTTTATTCAACAGAATATGAGATGTGCTCTAATAACTTAGGCTCACAAAGTTGAATCCCTTAGTAATATTTAGAATTGCAGGAATAATTTAATTAGGCTGAAAATTAGTTATTATAAACTTCATTGAAACTGGCCATATTCATTATTGATTGAATGATTAGGCAGATCAGTCAACACTTAATTGGAAATAGTAAAGATAAGAATATTTAGTAGATTTTAATATTTCATTGTTTTTATTTTACTGGTAACATTAAACAAGTGATTTATTATAAGGTCAGACTGTATTTGCCTTTTGTACTCTACTTTAAAATTTCAAGATATGAGGGTACCTCGGTAGCTTAGTTAGTTAAGTGTCCAACTCTTGATCTCAACTCAGGTCTTGATCTCAGGGTTGTGAGTTCAAGCCCTACATTGAGCTCCACGCTGAGCATGGAAACTACTTAAACAATGAAATAAAATTTCAGGATATAATTTTTAACTCAAAGGAAATGGGTATATTTGTACTGTATCTGATCTTTAATTCTGCATATATCCTTGCAGCATTATATCAAAATATACAATTTCTAGCTTTCTATAAAAAATCTTCTAGACTCTTCAAGTCATTGCTTTCTCAAAATTTGTAAATTTAAACCTATTCCATGCAGTACCGGTTTTATTTTCACATATTCCAGTAGTCAGAATAATTCAAATTTAACTATTAAACATGGATAATAAAAAGCTTTACATTATTCTAATATTATTCTTTAGTGCTCTATTTAAAGCTAATTATTTGTTAATCTATTAAGTTTGCTTTTTATTTATTTTTTAAAACACTTTGTACATTACTTATTAATTTTTTAAGTAGGCACCACAACCAGTGTGGGGCTCAAACTCGTGACTCTGAGATCAAGAGTTGTGTGCTCTGTCAACTGAGCCAGCCAGCACCCATTAATCTTGCTTTTTAAGAAGGCGTGATAATCATCACACATTTGAAAGTGGTTATTTTCCCCTCACCCTAGCTGCCTCTTTCACAGGTGTCTTCATGCTGATGTTCTTTTTAAAGTATAAAATTTTCTTATTTTGGTTGTCCACAATAAAGTTTACTTTAATTTGACATCTATTCAGAGTTAATTTTTTGTGGTTAAAGCGTATTTTTTGGACACTGGCCTGCCTAATCATTTTATATAGTGTAGGGAGCTCCAGCTTTGCTCCCATATTGTATTTGTGTAATACTGATTTTTAGAAAATGGAACTTAGGGGCGCCTGGGTGGCTCAGTTGGTTGGGCGACTGCCTTCGGCTCAGGTCATGATCCCGGAGACCCGGGATCGAGTCCCACATCGGGCTCCCTGCTCGGCGGGAAGCCTGCTTCTCCCTCTCTCACTCCCCCTGCTTGTGTTCCCTCTCTGGCTGTGTTTTTCTCTGTCAAATAAATAAAATCTTTAAAAAAAAAAGAAAAAAAAAAAAAGAAAAAAAAAAGGAAATGGAACTTAGTGTGGAAACTAGCCAAGCTCTTGGCAAGGGCCTACCTAACAAAGATATAAAATGCATAGAGCTGGTTATAAGCACATAAACTCATATGCTTTGTGTACACTATCATTTCAGTTTATTAGATGGTCTCTTGTCTTGAAGGGTGGATAGAACTATTCTAAAAGAGATTAAGCCTTCCCTTCCAGCGAATTCAGCTAGATGAATGTTGAGAAGTCTGTTTGTGATCTTACAAGCTTAATAATTAAATATGAATAAATAAAGATCATCGTTCCTTAGATATCTGTGTATGCCTGGGCAGTATTTCTATTTGACTTTAAGCATTCTGAGAAAGACCCCAGCTTCTGGGCAAATTTTCTTCATTATGATATGGAAAATTTACTTTGAATAGAAACAAAGGTGGATTGGAATTTGAATGGCTTTAAAATGTGGATCTTTTTACTTATTTTACATTTTGAGAAGAAAATGAAGGTGGAGAAAAGAAAACTGCAGTTTTAATTTTCAGGTGGATTCTCTTTTGAGGGAATTACAGTCCTAGAGGATCTAAATGTTCTGCATTTAGTAGATGTTATTATGAAAAATTTCCCACTGAGTCCCCTCTGAAATGAGCTCTACTACTTGAGGGAGTTGACGTTCAAGTCCTAGCCCGAAGGAAAGTGATGGGAGATGCCAGCTCCATGGTCACATGGCAGTGCTGAAGATTGGTGGGACCATGAGCTGTCCTTCCTCTCCTGCCATACTTGTTCTGGTTCAAGGCAGCTGGAACGCCTTCCTCCATGTCAGCAGATCTGAACCAGCTGGACAGAGTCCTTGTCTTCCAGAGGTTCCAAAGGGACAGAGAGCCATTCGTACCCCTGTTCTTCCAGGCTCCCATGTGGCTACTCCCTGATACATTATTTGACATTAGATTATTACATGTTCTATGTGAGTACTGTGGGATTGATAGTTTTGCCTCACATTGTCCACATAATACCAGTCATAAAATTGTGTAGGGTCTTCAATGTCTGGAATGCAGCAGCACCCCTGATAATGTCAAGAGAGCCACCAAAACACTCCCCAAATATTGCGTTCCTCAATTCTTTTGCCTTTTCAGATTGATGGGTCAAGACTCTTGCAGCTAGAGACACCGGTAAGAATTGTGGGCTCATCGTGTAGTTCATTCCATTTACTTAGTTGACCTATAAATGGATTTTGAAAGTCCTGAATGCTTTTTCTTGTTGACTGGGACTCTACAAATTTGGGTGTGACAAAGGGGTTCTGTAGCCATTTGTAACGAGGCAGAAGAAAAATTAAATGAATTAAAAAAAAGTTTCACTTGTGGTATAGGGAAACGACACTGTATTAAAATGTCGTTTGAGTTCTAGACTGGGAGGTTTTGCCAGGATCAGCAGAAATTTCAAAGTGACACACAAAGGCAAATATCTATCACGGATGCTGTCCTTGGATCATCATTCTTTTATCCCATTACTTTACTTTCCCCTCCCCCAAATTCTCTCACTTCTAATTCACACACAGGAGATATCCTAGAGACGGGTTCCTGCCCCTGCACAGCCATGGTGTTCGCTGGGGGCCCTGCAGCAGACGAGTACACGCCAGCATATACTTGTTCTCTAAGACATATCAAGTGTGAGGACCAATGTGAGTTGTTGAGGCATCATGGGTTTTGTTGCCAATGGCCCTGTGACTTGGGGTCTTGCCGTGGACTGGGGGCACCCTGTGCCTTTCTTGGAACAGCAGTCACTGGCAACTGCAGAGCCAAATTTACCCACAGTATAGGCTCAGAAGACAGTATTGCCTGGTGGTCTCATTGCAGCGAGTACAGCCTAAAGAAGGGCTTAATGATGAACATTACCACATCCTAGAAATAAGAAAGAACTTGTCACATAAACATGTGCAGATTGGTGAGAGAAATACAAGGGAGAGAGCCTGTAGGTGTTTCTTAGAGCTGAGAGAGAGAGAGCAGGAGAGAGAGAAAGAGTTGTTAAAGTCCAGGAGTGGAGACAGCTGATGGCTGTGGTTTGAAGGGACCCCACCTCTGGGGCGTGTGGGTTTTAGCTCTATGGCCCAGAAGCTGCTCTGTCAGTGTCAGATCAGAGGTGATCAGACTCTCCCTCACTCCCAAAACTTACTTTATCCTTTATATAAATATGACTACCAGTCCTTTGTGGAGGATAAATCAAATTGCCAAGTGGATGGGGAGCTTGTGTGAGTGGGTTGGCAGATTCTCATCATACAGGAGAGCTCCGTGCAGAAAGCACACTGAAAATACATCATGGCTTGGCAAGGATGGACTTCCAAAGCAGCAGTCCTGAATGAGAAGACGTTAGAGATGGGGGACCTTGAGCACTGATGCTCCTGGAGCCAGATACATCCTTCTGAAAACCATCTAAAGAGAGCCAGAACCACCTTGGATATCCGATACACTGGCTTTTCTCCTGCACAGTATTTGACCTACACCTTCTGAGTTCTGTGTTGTCAACGCCATCGTGTTGATGCTAGCTGCTGGTTTTGCCATCTCCTCTTTATCTCAATTGGAAAGAGCAGTAAGTGGTGTATAGGGAAGTTACACAGTAGTTCTCGTTCACATACACATTGCGGATCTTTGAGTGAATGATTAAATGATTGAAGGGAGGAATATTGTTGAATATTCCTAATTTGGAAGCTCTGAGTTTTGCATGACATTTCTCTTTGAGAAGGATGCTTTTCCTTTGTATGATGGTGAAACTAATAAACCATTCATCTGTGTGGGCTCAAGCATCCACAGTTTCTCAGTAAGCCTAGCTAGAGCAAGACACAAGCTCAGAGGGAGAATTGTTCTACTTCTAATAAAAACGGACTACACATGGGAGGAAGAGTGCCAGTTCTAATTACTATAACATTACAAATGGAAACAGAGAGGTTATTACACTTGATCAGTCAGGGATCATGATGCTGATCTTGGGGAGGGTGGCAAAGTGTATTGACAGGTAAGATGTGCTTTAAGGTAAAACGGTACATGGTATGTATTAACAAATTAGAGTTGGTTGACGATGGTTTATTGTTTGTGACATTATTGCCCAAAGGACAGATGAATGAAAAATCAAAAATTGTATTTAACTATAGTTAATGTAATCAGCTGTAAGCCACATTTACAGATGTTACATATGTCTTCAAATATGGTCAGTGGACAGGCTGGCTCTCTGCAAACTGGATCACATTCAAAATATGTGTAATTATATTCCACTCCGAGGCAGAGCTGTTCTTCATGAAGGAAAACAATCAGGTGCTGGGGAGAGGGTACAGGATGTTTTTGCCTCAAAAGCAGACACAATCCTTTTACCTTTAAAGCTGACTTGAGGTTATTGTAGAAGAGGAGTTTATTTCTTAGAGGAAAGGAATGGGAATGTTTCAATGTGCAGACACTTTGGGCATTTACTGTTCATCTAAAAGGAGCTAAAAAAAAGCCCTGTTAACCTCCAGCTGGAATCCTTTTATTACTACTAAGCTGCGCTCATTAAACCAAATGAGCATGCCCCGCTCTGTTTCAGAGGTCATTGGAAAGTCCCGGAAGGTGATTAAAATGTGGGGCAGAATCTGCCCAATAATCCCAGCCCACACCACCGCCCCAGGGAGGACTGTGCATAAGAAAACTAAACATGTGCTTGAGAGCCGGTACCTTTTCATGCTAAATGTGGTTCCCCACGTCTCCTCTGATTAGAGGTGTGCTCTGAACAGGCCGAGACGGGGCCATGCCGAGCAATGATCTCCCGCTGGTACTTTGATGTGACTGAAGGGAAGTGCGCCCCGTTCTTTTACGGCGGATGTGGCGGCAACCGAAACAACTTTGACACAGAGGAGTACTGCATGGCCGTGTGTGGCAGCGTCAGTAAGTGGACCTTCCTCGAGCCTGGCCACCTTTCGTCTTTCTCGCCACTGACTCTACTCTCTGTAACAGATTGGTTTTCCTGGTCCTTGGGAAGGGGTCTGTTGCTACCACTAACCACGCCCTCTGTCCACTCCGCTAATTGCCGCGCGTCTCCTCCCATCTGTTCCACCCTGGGCACACATCTCCGTCTTTTCTATAAAGCATGGCCCTGGATGTGTTCTTCTCCTAGCTGTGGTGCGTTCGTCTTGCAATCTCTAGGGACTTCTTTCGAGTGCCTCTCTTTGAGCAGAGCTGGAGTCGCTGTTTTGTCTTCGCAGCTGTTTTCTGCAAACGTCTGCGTACGTGTCTGTGCACCTACGTGTTCGGGTCCGTGCATGCGCAGTACGTGTGCAAACGAGGCCTGCCACCAGAAGCCTGGCTGGGGCGGCTTCGGTTGCCCCGACAAGGCGGGTTGTTGTGACGAGTGCCTTTGAGGTGTTTTTTAACATGTGAGTTTGATTGTGGCGGCAGCGAATGTGATCGAATCGAGCATATGCACTTAAAATGCCGGAGGATAGAAAGTCCCCAGTGGCCTCGGAGCTCTCCCCAAGCCGGTTGCAATATCGATTTTTCGTGTCTTCTCTTGGAAACAGAAGAAAACTCTTCCCTTCACATTAGAAACCTTGAATGACAAGAGGCTTGGGAAATATAATTTTCCAAGCCTTTTCTCTTGAACTTTCAGCTCTTCCTAACTCCGGGGGATAAAGACATAAAGTGACAGTGACTCCAATGTGAGATGAAACTTTTTCCACAGAGATGGCACTCAGGAGGTAGTGAGGCAGACATAGGGGACTTCTGTTCCTGTTAAAAGCCTTCCGTGTCAATGTCCCATTTTTATTTATTTACTATTGTTCATGAGTAGGAGATTTGAACTACTCAAGAAATAATTACTCAAGTTGAGAAATTAAAGATTACATTCAGTAGCTGTGCATGTCTTTTCTGAGAGACTTCTGCCTTTTCTCCCTTGCTCTTGTGAGGGTGACAGGTACCATTTCCTGCCTGGGATTCCTAGGGATTACATAAATCATTTTCCACTGTGATCATGGGCTTATGCTAAACAACAAAAGGACCTGCACCATTAAGACCTTCTATTGTGAAGCCTGGTATCTAAGTGGAATCTAATGGGACAGTTCCTGTTGGTCTCCTGGGTGTAGGATAGCTCCATTTCTATCTAGTGTGAGAACAGGTGTAGGAATTGGTAACCCCAAGGGCTTCTTTTCTGGCTGTCATTGGATGAAAGGTAGCCTCCAGCTCAAAAGACTCCTTTCTTCAATTTCAAACAAAGAAGTTAATTAGGTCAGGTAACATGGAACACAATGGGGGTTCTGTTGCCCGTAGCCTCTTGAACAAAAGACATTTGTTACGGAGATTCTAACTGGCTTAGCTGCTGAGGGAGATTTCTTGGCAGATTTCCAACTTTTTTTCCCTCCATTTCCTTGAGGTGGATTTATTTTGGGGGATATAAATTGTATAAAGTGTGTGTGTCTGTGTGTATGCATATGTAATAAGAAAGAGGATTTTTTAAAATTATCAGCAGTGAGGAATTTGCCTTGAGTTAGAAATCATTGCCCTGCCACCCTAAAACTTACTCCAGCCTGTACTCACACCCTCTCCACTTCATCAGTCTGATGTGACTCAGGCTAGTAGCTAGCCATGGGCACTACAGGTCAGTAGGAGCCACCAGAGGTGCCCCGGATGGCACGCCTTTTTGCTGAGAGCTTTGCCAAAGGTAGAGACTTCCAACAAAGGCTTAAAGGATCAGCCAGGCAGTCCATATTTAGTTTCAGAAGGGGAGGTAGGTTATAGAATAATTTATCAAGAAAGCAAATGCGAGAGGCTGGAATATCAGTCAGAAGTGTGGGCAGATCTAAGTGGACAGTAAAACTCAACACATGGACGGAGCTGCAAACTGGAGGTGCCCTGTGAATGAGTGAGCCGTGTGGATCCTTAGGAACTGGAGATGCTTGGCGCCAATGAGGGAGAAGGAGAACAGGAAATCCTCAACAGGTTACTTAGAAGTGCTGTTGGAGACCAAATACCCAGCAGGACTCCAAGGTATTACTGTGGAAATAGATCTCTTAGATTTATGTTTACTTTGGTTCCTTGCTGGGGCCCAACCTCAGGGTATTTGTTTAGTTTTGTTTTTCATCCAATGTTTTTGTTTTTGTTTTTCCCTTTGGTCAGTAGAATCACGTAAGTTTCAACCATCATTTGTATGTTTCTATTTTTTGTTTTTAGTTACATTCTCTTATTTTCTCCATAGTGTCCCAAAGTTTATTCAAGACTACCCAGGAACCTCTTCCCCAAGATGCTGTTAAACGTATGTTGTCATTCACTGGAGGGCACTGGGGCGGGGAGGACATAGTCCGGTGCATGGCTGGATTATAACTCCAGCATCATCACCTTCTTTGCATGGTTTTGTGTGTCTCCAACACCTGTCTTTCAATAAAATGTTTATTTCCATTGCTTTGCTTTGTAATTATGTCCAATTTTGCCAGACAGCTTTAGATGCCGGGCTAAGAGCATTGACTAAACTTCTGTTTCTGAACACTTTTTTTTTTTCAGTTTAGTGTGGTTCTATAATGTATCATATATATAATATTACTGTGTTTTAGTTGGCATCACTATATTATTTCCTAAAGCTGTCAAGATGCCACAGTTAAATGAGAGGCCACATATGTATAAGTGATTTGTTTCCCAGAAAAATACATAATATGCATGCATTGTACTAACTCATGGACTAATGCGAATGCACAGACTTCAGTTCTGTGTTATAAGGCACATGTGAGGCCCTAAAAGAGCCCATCTAGATTTCCTAACCATTTCTTCCTCCTCTCCCTGAATGCACACTACTGGGACAGAATCGCACGACTTATCCTATGGTTGTAGAAGAAAATTCATCTAAAGAAATCCTGCATCAGCCAACCTTAGAAAGTCTGTGTTTTGTGATGATTACACTTGGCATATTATCCTAGCTTGGTTTTATAATGTGGTGTTAAACACACTAGTACTTACTTTAAAATGTGGATTATATCCAAAATTAGATTTATGCATCGTTAGATTAGGGACCACACACACACACACACACACCACACACATACCACACACACACTATTGAGGCTTGTGGTTGTTAGAAAAAGAGATAAAATTTCAGGTGTAGTTCAGATATAATGAAAATTTCAGCATTTATTTATATTTTCCTGAAACAAACACCTGGTCTCCAAATTGATCTTTAAAAAAAAGATAAAGAAGTGGCACCTGGGTACTCAGTTGGTGAAGCATTTGACTTTTTTTTTTTTTAAGATTTTTTTGGTTTATTTGATAGAGAGAGACACAGTTAGAGAGGGAACAGAAGCAGAGGGAGTGGGAGAGGGAGAAGCAGAGGCCCCACTGAGCAGGGAGCCCGATCTGGGGCTCCATCCCAGCACTCTGGGATCATGACCTGAGCTGAAGGCAGACAGACACTTAATGACTGAGCCACCCAGGCACCCAGCTTCCAGCTCTTGATTTCCACTTGGATCATGATCTCATGAGTCCTGAGACTGAACCTCCCATTGGGCTCCACACTCAGCAAGGAGTGTGCTTTGTTCCTTCTCCCTCTACCTCTGCTCCTTTGCACATGTGCACACACTCACACACTCTCTCTCTAAAATAAGTAAATCTTAAGGGCACCTGGGTGGCTCAGTTAGTTAAGCATCTGCCTTTAGCTCAGGTCTTGATCCCAGGGTCCTGGGAATGAGCCCCGCGTCCGGCTCCCTGCTCAGTGGAAAGTCTGCTTCTCTCCCTCCCTCTCCTTCTGCCCCTGTGCACACATGCGCGCTCGCTCTCTCTCTCTCTCTCTCTCTCTCTCTCTCTCATATAAATCTTTTACAAAAAAAAAAAAAAGATTTTATTTATTTGACAGAGAGAAACAGCTGGAGAGGAAATACAAGCAGGGGGAGTGAGAGAGGGATTAAAAGACAAAATTTTAAAAAACAAATAATAGAGAATTATGTAATTTACCAATAATTTCATCATCTAAAATTCTTTTAATGCCCACCATAAGGTTCAAACTCACTTACTTTATATGTAACTTTTAAAGGATGTGGGGGGTTTACTACTAAAATCGACATATTTTATGTTGATTGTGACAAAGCATTTTTTTCCTAATAAGATCAAACGTATGACTAGTGAGTCGACACAGAGCACCAGAGAAAACTGGGTATTACACTGTAGGATTAATAATATATTGATCTTTGTGGCAGGTTGCAATTTACCAGGCATTTTCACGGATCGTTTATTTTTCTCAGGAGCACTTTGTGGGCATTTTCTTCATGTCCTCTATACATGGGAGAAAATGAAGCCGTTAGAGCCATCAGACATGGCAGGACCAGCTTCAAAACATAAATGATTTTGTGGCTATATGCCGCACTCCATACAACCAAGAATTTGATTCTGTTTTTTAGGTTAGAAAAATTACATTTGAAGTTCAGAATGCATTTGAAGAATACAGAAAATAACAGAAAGGAAAAATATTAAAAACTTTTTTCTAAATACATTGAATATAGCATCTCTCAGTAAATATCTTTTCACTCTTTTATTAAAAAATTCATTTTATATCATTTTAACATATTAAAGAAATTTATTTTTCCATTTTTATTAATTAATAAAAATGAACATTATTTGATAAATTCATTTTTATGAGGGCCGATGGGTGGCTTAGTTGATTAAGTGTCCAACTCTTGATGATTTCAGCCCAGGGTGTGATCTCAGTGTTGTGAGATGGAGCCCCACATCAGGCATTGGGTGCTCTCTCCCTCTCTTTTCCAGTAATATTCTCCAACTATCTGTACTGTATTTGGGATCATACACCTTTCCATCTTAGGAGGGTGAAGTAATTTTGGCAGCTCTATTTTCTTGTCTCCCTACAGAGACTATTCATCACAGCAAGTGTAGGGTTCTGCAATGCTAGTATAGACAGACTAGAGAAAGCATATAATTTCTAGTTATTTATAGCCTGTTCAGCAATGCTATCTTATTTATAGCAAAGTTACACATTTGAGTTAAAGAGTCATGGTCATCTGGAGGTCAAATGCAGATGGCAGAATATAGTCAGAGAAGTGAGCCCAACGAGAAGGTGAACAAGCCCGTTTGATTTGCCTCCTTCACCAACCTAGGGCTTCATTGGAAGGTCTCTCTTCACCAGAGTGATTGTTTTTATAGGTTTCCCAGTTTGAGATGCTTCTGGTCAAATAATAAATAAGAAATGAGATAGAAAAAGCTCCTCAGATAAACTGATATAACATTGCACGTGTGGGGAAAATCTGTGATGGTCTACACTGTAAATATAATCATCTTCCCATAAAAACATAATCATATATTTCTAGATTTTAAATCTGTCATAAAAACCAATTTTGAGTATTGCAATTTTAAGGAACATTGATTTTTTTTTTAATTTTATTGTTGTAAATAAGAATCTAAACCACAGATAGAAAAGGAAAATAAGAGGCTAAGAGCTTTCATTTTACTCCTAAACTTATGGATTTGAATCCTTTATAAAGTCTTTTTCCTTTTGAGATGAAGTATCTGATGAGACCAGTGTTGTTTCTGACATTAACCTGGTGTCTGCCCATTTGGGTTTGTGAACAACTAATCTTAGATTAGTATATAAATATTTATTGATGAATTTGTGTTTCAAATATGATTTTTTTCCTTAGCATTCTTCCCATCAGATTGCATCTCAAAAGGCAAACTGACTGACTGTAAATGGCATTTAATGTCACACAAAGCATCTGGCCAGGATTTAGACAGATGACCCATATTTGGCTCTCTTCTTGCAATGAGTTGCGACACAGACAATATCTACACCAGGGTCTCTCAGCCTTGACACTGTTGACATTTGGGGCTGATTTGTTCTTGCAGGTGCTGTCCTGCATATGGAGGATGTTTAGTGCCATCTCTAGCCTCTACCCACAAAATGCCAGTAATACCACCCCAGCTATGAGAACTTCATCTATCTCCAGACTTTGCCAAATTGTATCCTGGGGCAGGGAGGAGGGCAGAATCACCCCCCCACCCCCCCATTGAGAGCCTCTGGTCTCCACTGAGCCGACATCTGTTTCAGAGATATAACTAGGCTGGTATAAACAGGAGTACTTTCCATGAACTTGAGGCCTATGGATGTGTTGAATGTCAGAAGCCTCCAGTTCTTTTTTTTTTTTTAAGATTTTATTTATTTGAGAGAGAGAGTGAGA